>QVRM01003761.1:0-34139 GCA_003439945.1 Dermanyssus gallinae | reverse complement strand
ACCAGTTCGACAGCAACTAAAATTACTGGTGTTGGTACTATGGTTATTTTGCTGCTGCTGTTGCTGCTGCCGCGCTGTTTACTGATTCAACTACTAATAACTGGAATAACTGAGCAGAAAAAAGAAACAATGACGCCGAAAACTACCGCCCGCGCAACAGTTGCTCCCATTCCTCACCGAGGTCCACCTGATTACGCTTTCGCATTGCCACATTATCCAGACAAAGACCTATGCACGAGTGCATGTGTAGATGGATGGATCTTCTTCAATCCGAACCTGTGTGTTCGTAGAGGCTAACTGCATATGTGTATGTCCATACACATATGCATGTACATGCATACGAATTTAGTAAGTCTCGACGTATGTACTTGTCGTTGATCTTAGTATCTAGTGCTGCACGCCTGCCTATAAGACTGCGCTCCTGATTGCTTTATACGCTGCGTTCATAACGCAGTACATGCACCAGGTGCAGCCTCCAGGCACGGCAGCCCCTGGAGGGCGGTTAATTGAGCAATCTAGAAGAATATACGACAACATTGCTCCGAAGACGCGACAGCACTCCTCTGAAGATACGGCGAGACTTCTCCGGAGATGCGCCCCTGACTCTTTTGAAGATACGCCTCTGATGATCTGCTCTGCGAGTAGCGTGATATGTGGACGCCCGCGTGTGTGTGTTTCTGTGTACTTCAGTGTGGCTGTGTATGCATTCGTCTACAAGCGCATGGTGCATGTTGTGTGTCGCTGAACAACTAACCGCTACAGGTTCTTTCAAAATACAGCTAGACGGAATAACAATACAGAAGAGGGAATGGTACTGGTGGTGAAATTACGTCGTGAAGAGATGATGAAGTATCATCGCATGGTTTTGATACGTTGCTGACATGAAAACACGTGTTTGAGTGGTGACACAAGGAAATATGGGTGGTCTTCGTAGGTGCTGTTGTCAATAGCAGTAGTACTGTGATAAACAATGAGCGTCTTCTGCCGTGCCTACTTTAACAGGTTTTCCCTACGTTAAATCCTAAAAGCACTTTAATCGAGTACATTTCAGGGATACGTGTTTGATCTGGAGTTCTCCACATATTTATATACGGTTGGATGTTCTACAACTCTTGGAGTTCTCACCCATTGCGTACTAGCCACACAAGATCATCGCCAAAAAGGAGACTGCGGAAGCCGTAAACTCGTTTTTTTCTGGGAAGTTTCGGGAATGCATGATGCACATGCGCCACTAGCAGCTTGCGTGACTAGTGTTAGACTCGCAAACCCACTAAACCCGGATTCCTCCCCACCCTCCCTGGCTCGGTATTACTTAGGCATTACTTCAAAGCCGTGGAAGAGGCGTCTCTGCCGTTCTCCTTTAATAAGAAAATGTTCCGGATCGGTCAGCTAGAGCGTAGTTAGAATCGAACTAAGTAGGCAAGCGTGTTAGGACCCTCTAGCTTAAAGCGTTGTCCAGTCTATGTTGCCTTCACTAACGCTAAACATGGCCCAACCTTTAGTGCGCGTAAACTTCACCAGGTAAACCAGGATTCATAATCGAATACACAGATTAGTCAATCAGATGATTGACTGGTGATTTTACGATATGAATGATGCTAACAACAAATCTTAATTACGGTATTTAGTTGCATGTTAACGTACACTATGTATCATGTATAAATGTGTATTGTTTATTATACATTTATAGAGTTTTCGTTCTTATTACCAGCACCGACTCTGACTGATGCAGCTGGTCTGATTTCAGTAAATCTTGACTGATAACTCAAGCTCTTCCTATACCCAAGATGTATCCTAGTATTTATTTGTTTTCGAATTAATGCAGCAAATGGCCTCTGCTTGTGTTCAGCTCGCCGATAGACCGCCCCCATTTTTGCTTCAATACTTTTTACTGTTACTGACAGAACCTTTTCTCTATAATATCTTGCTTGAACTGTGAACAAATTTATACTGTTATCAGGATTACACAAGATACCCGAGACAGAGAGAGAGCGAAACCGACATATACCTTAGGTCTTAACGCCTTTACGTTCTATATGATATTTTAGTCCTTTCACAACGTAAATGCTACAAAGCTGAGCGAATAATAAGAAATATGCGAGCACTTTATTATTAATATGAAATATGAGAGCATGGGTACACCTAAGCCTTTTAATTTAGCACCTCAGAATCTACTCTACGACTGTGCTAGTCCTAAAGTTATATCGTTTATAAACACAGTCAATTACTATGGTTTTACCTATAGGAAATCTGTGTCTCTGACCGGCTCGTATCATAGCCTGCAACTCCTTGATGAAAGTCCTTAACAATTGCAATTCTTCCGTTTAGGCCAGACGGCAAACGTATTGGCAATGCCAGTTGTAGCAGTTCGTCGTCTTGGTATTTCTGCGTTGACGTAAGCCTGCAGATTAAGTGTTGGATACATTTTTCACCGAGGGCTTCGACCACTTCGAGTATGGTTATAAATGATTACTCCCCACCATATTTTTGGCCGGTAATGATTGTGATTCCTTTTGCGGTACCAGGTGGCAGCCAAGATCGTTTCTGGGAGAATAATAAGAAGTAGCGAAGGCTTACAGTAGCTGGTGAAATGATTTGTTTTAACCCTCTAAGAGGTATATATATAAACATACAGGGTCTTTTATAACCGTATGTACCTATTTTAAGGTTTGGTAGAACTCGGCAGGAAAATATTTTTTTCCCAATGGAAAGAGGGCGCAGAAACGTCTTGTTTAGAAGTGAGGATGAAATTTATAAAAATAGCTATTATTTTTTCTTTTTATAGTTGTGCCAAATCTACGTTTGCAGGAGAACCAGTCAACGCATGAAGAAACCGATCATACCGGTGGAAAAATCTGCATAATCTGAATGACATCCGACGCAACCTAGCAAAAATCGAATAGCGGGATTAATGAGACTCGCAAAAAGTCGATATGTTTTTACGTCTCACGTTACTTTAACGTTCCGAACGGTACAATTTTGTCATAACGATCAAAAACGTACGCCCAAAAGACTATTCACAGGTAATAGCAAATTGAATGCCCATCATTTGTATGCCAAAGTGATGGCGCTGCGCTACGTAGTTGTTAACTAAATAAGCTTTTAACAGCCTTAGTTGTTATGTTTTGCGTTGAAGCTTTCATGTTCGGAACCGTATAATTTTGCCAAGACGTTTCTGCCCCCTCATTCCATAGGGAAATAATTCTTTCTTGCCAAGTTCTACCAAACCTCAAAATACGTATACACGGTTATATAAGGCTCTGTGTATACGTAAAACGCTCACACTATATATCCGTTTACTATTAAACGTCGTTTAAATAGTAATGCATGAGCACGAGTATTTGCAAGTTTGCCACGAGTTCATAGCAAACTTGTTTTAAAATTCCGTTCTTGGCGTGTGGATAAAAAGACATATCTGATTGCTCTGATTTAATAGAATGCAACGAATAAATTGCCACGACGTTCTGATCTGACTATTCTACCGCGCATCAATTTTATGTAATAAAGGTGACTCTATGCTAAAAAAAGGGGAAAAACAAATAAGGCGCAACGACCTGAAGTAGACTTCGCTCGGTAGCAGAACGCGCATATGCACTGTTCAACGCCGAAGCCACCTGCTTAATTAATTTCAACATCCAGCCTATGCTCTACTCACGCTTGCACGGCCCGGGGGCTGCGACTTGATGGAGGGTGTACTGGACTGCACTGTCACAAGGTGTCTGAGCTACTAATAGCTTCCACCGGCGAGAAAAAAATGCAGGTGATTTTCTCTTTCCGTGCCTCTCAGTCGGTAGACTTTCAACGAGGAAACGCACCAGCCGTGCCAAAGGCGACGTTGAAGTGGTCCCAACCAAGGTTGGCAATCTAACATCCGAGATTTAGACGAGGGTGATATATTAAGCCTTTCAAGTAGCAAAAAAATACCACTCATAATAATATTGACGGCGGGAAGGCCCATAATTTCGGATTCGTTTAGAAGTGTAGTGATCGAATTTTCTGACGAGCAGCAGAGTTATTCCTATATATATATATATATATATAGACAAGTCCGAATGCCTATCGATGCATGTGAGACTGTTGTTGAACTCTAGATGCTGCTATATAGTATTGTTTTTCTATATATATAGTTTTACGTACCAATCGCATTCTTTTTACTAAAATAACTGGGTATGCACATCAGTAACTGTGTAAACTGTGCGAGTGCCCAGTGATGATGGATTCGTAATGATTAGTGTCGTAAGTATTCCATCGTAGCCCATGGTTATCAATAATCGAGTGTTCTCACGGCTTTCAGAACGGTCTGGATGGCGGTGGTGGTGGTGGTGGTATGTGCGCCGGAGCTGGTGGGGGCGGTGGCGGAGTGAACTCAGACGAGCTTCGACTTGACATGGAGCGATCGTTGGCCGCCGAAGCCTCATCGGGAGCTGGCACGCACTCCTGGATGGACATGAATCTCCACTCGACAAAGAACGCCATCTCGCAGGGTCAGCAGCCTGAATTTACGCATTCTCTCGGTCGACCATTTCATGGACTAGTTTATTAATCCATTAGCAGCAACGGAACGAAGAGCACTCTCTCTCTCCCTCATCAGGCTATCGGCCTTCCACGCTGACAGACTTCGTTGGACGGGCACACTGGGGGACGGACACACTTCAACACGACACTACGCTAATTGCATTGACATTTCATCTACGACCCTTAGGTAATTGGTGTCAAGAAGACAGGCTTAACTATTAAGAAACAATCAAGGCAAACACAGAACAAAACGCTGTCTCTTATGGCTGCAAACAAAGCTGGTGAACGAGTCTTTCGCCGGTCTACCACCCACTTACAAGTGGCCAAGGACGCATTAATTAGGCTGAGCATCATTTGCTAAAAAACAAGCGATTTTAGTGAAATAGCGTTAATTTAGATTGCCTAAATATGTAACGCTGTAGAATCGACAGCTCGTATATACTAAGTCAGAGTTCCATCAGCAGGCTTAACAAGGAAACTTTAAAATCTTTTGTTATGAAGTTACAACTTTCGTTGTGGCTTTTACGTAAAGTCTCGTGCGGCTCGATAACCCCTTTCTTTGTAAGCAAATTACTTTCACAGTCGTTTTATTATAATCTTCCTTGCAATTCGTATGTGAGGAATCGTTTGGACAGATCACAGCAGTAGCTGATACCGCAAAATGATACCTGTATTTTTTTCAATTAAAAAAAATTCTTTCGGGGCTGACTTTTAGCCAAGATTTAACGTCCATGGGACTGCTTTTCGCATTGCTTCATAGACGGACGCCCATAAATACAAATGTGCTAAGGTGGGGTTCGAACCCGCGCACCTATGTGTCTTCTCCGATCACGAGGCGCGGACGCATGCCACCATGCCACTGGGCTCGACTGTATTTTTCAAATTGACTAAACCCATACTTGCATAAATTCGCTTTGCGGAAATATCGAATGATTTGAAAACGATCTCGATAGTCCTTTATCGAGCCATCCGATTAAACTAGCAGCCGCAAGAAGCCGATCTTCCAGTCTGCTAGTTTCCACTTTTTTCTTTATTTATTTCGTGTTTTCTCTATCTTCATTGCACCCTTGCCTCTGCTCAACCTAATTAGATGGTTTATGGCTTTTGACTGTATTGTTTTCGTGTGCAGGCTTGCTCACGTTAGCACTCTTAACGTCGAACGCCTCGCAACTAAGAAGCATTCTACAAAACGGGCCGCGAGCGAACCGCTTCTACCTCATCTGCCTGGCCGCAGTCGGGACAGCACTTACCCTGCAAGTAACCGTCGGCATACTACTCATCATAAAAGGAAGGTGAGTAAGGAAAAGCCCATATAGATATATATATATAGATGTAGGGTAAATGCAGGGTACATATATTAGAAACTCATTAAAATACAATTTGTATACTCAAATGAGGAGGGGGGGAAGTGTCTTATTTAGAAATGAAAAAGAAACCAGGAATACTTGTTATACAGATATAGCTAATCGGAAATCGTTTTAGAATACACAATTACAAATGAACGCGTTCCTCAAAAACAAAAATGAGCATATGTGTGTGTATATATATATATATATATGAACATTATGTATGCTAATACAACATTGCGTTAGTGAATGGAAGATGGTCGTAATAAAAACAGTTAGCAAAAATCGAGAAGCTGTTATGGCCCATTTTGAGCCTTTACGCTCAATATCTTGATAACGACAGACTTTTATAGAGATAGTTTTGTGTGGTTTTTTATTTATGATTTTAAATAAATTAAGGTTTAACGGTAGCTACGCAGGTTCAAGTTTTGTTTTGCTTTATTAAAAGTATCTCTTGTATTACGGAAGGACATGAAACTGTTACATAGATGCTATGTTGCAAAAACTGCCCGAGCGATCGTCGGTCACGAAACATTCTGTAGTGATTGCAAATATTTCGTTACACACGTCTAAATTTGTCAGGTATCTTCCTGCAGGTTCCAGCATCGGCAAATATCTTGGCGACCAGGCCATATTAGTCGAATTAATGAGGATCTCGTAGATCCCGTTTTTATTAGCGTTAATGAATGGAGTCAAGACTTGATATGCCGGACGACCTTGGCCTTAACCACTTTATCCATAAAGCCTAAAAAAACGCTAAGAAACATGCCTGACGTGCCTGCGGGCGGGTCGCATTGCAGGCTCGTTAGCCCGCCGATCGAAATTGTGTGCATTAAAGGTACTCCCTCTTGTAAGACTCCAACACCTCATCCGTGACAAGTATAAGTGCTTAGAACTCCGTCTAGGGGTTCGTTCCTTCATCCATTGTGGATGCGCTTGCCCCTGCTAGAATCTCTAATATACCTGCTGGAGGGGGGTGCGACAAAATCTTTTCGAATGCCATAACGTGTATCTAATGACAAGAGGACGCCCTACTAAGCAGTTCATCTCTTTCATTTTCTGCATTTTTGCAATTCTGCGTAATAAACGGTTTTATGCGATTTCAAAAGCAACACAAATGATACAATTATTAAAGCAAAACAAAATCTTTGCTCCTGTATGCACGCACTCACTGCCGATATTTCCACCATTAAACTTCCTGTGTGCTGGTGGTCTCGCGCGTTGGTTGTTGCAGCGGGCCAAACGGTCCATCATACACAATGTGCCTCACGCAGATCATTTATTGCACGACATACCTACATCAATACTACATTTACCCGTAGGATAGCTATGTAAGGTGCTTGAGCACCAAGATTAAGTGGAGTCCGTATAGAACACAGAAGCTCGAGTGGAGCTACCGCTACATGATGAATCGACCGTGCACTGACGAATACGTTATCAACGAGCAGATTAACACAATCGGCAGTCATTATATCGATCCGCACTCTAACGTTCTACCGAAAACCTATTCCAAAGCGACCTTAACGAGGTTGCGTTTCACAGGATCTCGATTTCTGCAATCCTTCTTATTGCGTAATGTAACGAGCTCTACGGACCCCTAAAGAACGCACAAGACTAACAATTTCAGTCTACCATTGAATACAATCACAAACTCACCTAACCGATACAGCACACCGCGCTGCTCACAAGTGTGCATTTTAGACGTTCATGATCAAAGATATCAGCTTGTGTATCAGCTCGTTTTAAAATACTGTTCTCATCTGTAAGAGCCATTCGATAACAGCAAGATTTCTTCCTACTTCAATTTGAACAGAACAACGCTAATAAACGCATCGCCCAGAAATGCGACGTCCCTCGTAAAACATAATATCGTATCGATTACCATTATGAAACCACCAACGAAAACATTCATTAAAGCTTTCATGTTGATACGAGTATCTTGGGCGCAGTGAATCCATTAACAACCCCGAAGTTCAGAAGCTCGGGCTAACGTTGCTACTCAGTAATATCTGTATTGGGTTGCTTAAAAACTTCGTTGCGAAGAAGAAACAGTTGTTGTGTTTAGTCGCGCCATATGAGAACTGCTTGAATGATTCTAGCTATTTTGCGCCGGGGCTCTGCGCTGTGAACCCATGCAACCTTGGGCACGCCGTTAGGCTCTGGCCTCAATCCCTTGGATGAAGGTGTTTAACACGTTTCAAAGCCGTCTTTCGCAAACAGTTGCCCGCATCGGTTTTGAATCCTACACATTAAATCTAAACGAGTTTGCAAAGTTTTGCCGCCGTTCGTTCTAGCGCCGAATTAAGCGTAAACAAAGCGTGCCGCGTTGTTATCCTCCCTCTCAAGTGGCTTCAAATCTCGCCGTAGTTAAACTCTTAAAGGGTCGTTCCTAACGTGTCCTGCAGGTTCAACATTAACCGGGCCGCACAGCAGAGGCCAGCCGAACTGGTGAACAACTTCGTCCTCATCGGAGTCTTCCTGGTTGCCGTGGCGAATATCTTTCTGACGGCCTTCGTCAGCACAGGCGAGGTCATGCTTCGACCGCTCGAAATCGAGAACGTCACCGTATCAACGACAACTCCGGCCCGCGAATCTTCCGAGGATTTTAGATAAATTTAGTTGTATAAATAGGCAAACCGTCAATCGCGCGCCACTTTTGCTCTGCCAAATAAACATTTGTAGGCTATCGTTTCTGTCGATCTGCCTGTACTATAATGATGGCTAAACTGTACAAATTCAATAACGACAGCAAATTCATAGATTAATCAACCGAGTTACAAAATATTATTAGGAAGCTAGTAGTTTTCATCGTCTGAACCTCTACTAGATATAAGCAATCCTATATATATATATATATATATATATATATATATATATATATATATATATATATATATATCTGAATACCATATTTTGATCTAACGACAATATTTAGAAAGGCAAAAACATAACTAAAATTATACGTAGGTTCCGTCGTACACTTCGATCGTTTCGCATGTGCTTTCGACAAACTCTAAAAGCTAAAGCGTCCGCTTTAACGACAATCACTGTATAGTGCTCTGTAAATCAAGCAAAAGAAACTGCCAAGAAAGTTCATGAAGCAAACAAATCTACAATTACCTAGTGCACAAACAATAAAAACAATTGAAGCAGCACAGACTGCGTATGCTCTCAAACTCGCTAACTATCGTTGGCGAACACGATGGAGAGAGAAATCGCATAATGGACAAGTGGATATAGGTATACGTAGAGCAGTACAAAGCAGTACAGTCGTTGAAATACAGAACAGCCAAATATGTGTAAACAAATGCATATGTTGCTCTGCATATATTTATAAAGCAGTCATAAACAGAAATAATCAGTCTTGATGTAAATTAGTCCATAACCAGTGAAGTCACATATGTTTGTGATCAATTAACCGGCAGCCATACAGCACACAAGCGCTAGCCGTTAAAATGTATATAAAGAAGAAAGCTTAATAAAGCGTGCCGACCAAAACACACATTTCACAACTGTTGAGGTCACTGCAATCGCTGTACTAATTTATTTAAGGTTTTATATATATATATATATATACAGTCCCTGAAAAAAAATATAAGGCCACTAATTTTTGCCACATTTCACACATTTATTATAACCGATCGTGTAACGATTATAGTGATACATGCTCACAGAGTAACTGCGGATACTTCCATCGACATTTGGGGTATAGGGTTACCTTGAAACACGAAATTTCGACCTTTGGCACAGCTACACCGCGAAAAAACTATAAAGTCACCACCAAGATGCATGTTTTAACGAGTGAATTAAGCGGATTAACGGCGTTTGGGCTCCTTTCACGGCAACTAGCAACTATACTTAATATTTAGTAAACTTCCCATTAAGTCGGATAACCTCAAAAATGTGGTTTGGTATAGTGTTGAACAAATGTTGGATGACGTCCTGCGAGAGCTCGTCCCAAGCCTTCACAATTGCTTTTTTTAGTTCTACCTGGTTCGAATTTTTTTTTCGTCGGTGTAAACCTTTTGCGCGAGCCAGCCTAATACATTCTCGAGGTGAGACTGCTGGCCGGCTTAGGACCTCAATGTGACGTTGTTCGAACCAGCTTTCGATCAACCTGGCGGTGTGCATGGGGGCATTATCGTGTTGAAAAACGAAGTCGGACTCTACCATCAGCTCAAAATGCGCGGACTGCTTTTCTAGTAGATGCCTGTAGCGCGTCAAACTAACACGACCGTCTAAAACCACAATCGGCGACCTTGTATAATACCCGACAGCGGCCCAGATCATCACCGAACCGCCACCTGAGTGCCGTTTTGACAAAATTCGTCGTTATTCCACTCAATTCACTCGCTAAGACATGCATCTTGGTGGTGACTTTATATTGTAACGTTGTTGTGTTACGCTGGTCCGCTCGGGGGATGTAGACTCAGCCGGACAGGTACTGCAGCACAAGGAACTCAGGAACGAAGAATGACAACGCGTAGCATATGGTCTAGTGCATGACCGAGCAACGAGTGTGTTTTTAACCAGGCTGCCCGGTCATGCACTAGACCATATGCTACGCGTTGTCATTCTTCGTTCCTGAGTTCCTCGTGCTGCAGTACCTGTCTGGCTGAGTCTACATCCCCCGAGCGGACCAGCGTAACACAACAACGTTACATTTGGTGGAGATGCTGGGTAGCAACGTTACAATATTTTTTTTCGCGGTGTAGCTGTGCCAAATGTCGAATTTTCGTGTTTCAACGTACCCAATACCCCAATGTCGATGGAAGTATCCGCTGTTTCTTTACGGAAACAACCCATAGACTCCTGTGAGCATGTATCACTATGATCTTTACACGATCAGTTATAATAAATGCGTGAAATGTGGCAAAAATAGTTGGCCCTATATTTTTTTCAGGGACTGTGTATATAATAGCGCCGACAATGTCCTACTACACAAACTTAGCAAGCTACTCCCGACGCCAAGGGCATTCCAGGTAGATTGCTACGAACGCAGTCTGGTAAGCTTGTTACGTTTTGCCATGCTCCCACCTCCTGCAGAAGAAAAGCGGAAGACTTTGTTTTGACGAGCGGTGCAGGCCGGCCAAGCAGACTAATAGGTTGCGTAAAGACCGTTCCGGGGATGAGGTCGTTGGCTTCGTTGCTTAAACGGTTGGCTAAGAAATCGTATGAAAAAAAGAAGCAAAGGCACTGGTAAAAGAAATACAGCAATAAGAATGGCTGAAGAACGCCCACGTACATGGCTGAAGCCGAAGGGGAGACGACAATGTCCAGAGAAACAGGCAGACTGGTTGAACATTTCGGGAGGCTATTGGCCGGGTCGGACAAATCCCCGAAAGCGCCGCTACAATATGAAGGCCCGTAGGATGGCACGACGACGGAGGCGTGGATCTGGAGAATGAATCTCTATCGGGGAAATAAGAGAAGCAATCGACAAAGCACCACGGAAGGGGTTTGATAAGGAATTAACACATGAATGGTATCCTGGTCCATTAAACCAATCTTGATATATATAACCAAGGTTATAAACATAGGAAATTGAGTAGAAATGGAACCAGAAGCCTAGATGAGAAACGCAATAAAGAGCTGCTCGTACAAGATATCCTTAGGAATAATAGCAAGGAGACTGGGGTCTTTATTGGGGAGAAGAGGTTTTACCGGAAAAGCAGCACGGATTTAGGAAAGGAAGTTCAACTTACTCATCAATTGGGGAGCTGCTCAGATCAATCTGGAATACGCTGTCCAGGCCAAAGAGTCGCTTGTTTGTGGATTTAAAGGCGGCATTTGTCATTGATAAGCTAACTGGAACTGGCAAAAACGGAAGTGCTGAAAGCAATGCTGAGGTTACTTGCAAACATCTTAAGACAAAGCGCTGAGTCCACTCTTTTCTTCCGCAGTTCTGGGTGGACTGCCAGAGCGAACGGGCTGAACCCGAGAGTAGCCAAAAATCTTGCGCAGACAATGTGGTCATTTTTGATTGCAGTCTTTTTAGAGTGAAACAAGCCATGGATCTACTAGTTATATTCATGGATCTACTAGTTATATTCATGGATGGGAAGGGCCTGAAGATTAATTGAGAAACGACAATTAATTTTCAAAGGGGCGTATAGGCATAACATTTGTAAATACATTTGCATGCCTAAGGATCATCTTATTAGCAAGCAGTAGCAACAAACATCTTCCCAAATGCCCACATATGCTTTCGGTTCATGCAGCGCTTGTCGGGATACAGATAGCACCCATCATCACACATGGTATTTCACTACTATGGGATAAAACGAGAGTGGACGGATTGCATTAGGGCTAGCGAGATGAAAGGTCGACATCTAAGTACGGTCTTTGCAGCCGACGGATTTTCTCACGTTCTATGTAACATAGAGGGTTTTCATGAACCACAAGACGGATATCGTTGCAAACAATGCTAACGCAAATGTGTTTGACACTACGCCGCGATATGACCGGCGCTTCGGTCTATAGCAAAACTAGCAAAACGCTAGATTGGTGGTTAGCTCGAAACACTTTGATGTAACATTAGGACATTTACCCACCCCGGGTGTTAAACAAAAAAAAAATTATATACATATATATATATATATATATATATATATAGTGTGGCGGTATATACACTGCTTTAAGGGGAAGGTTGAAATTGTTCACTCAATTTTTTAAGGGAATAGGGGAGGGTAGAAATGTCTTGTTTTGGAGCACAAGTGAAGCTACTGATTTTCCATTTACGCCTTTATATACGCCCCTCGTTATACCGATGTGGCTGACCGGATAACGCTTTACACACTGTGCAATTGCGAGAACGAGCTGCCCTTGCGTGCTCGAAACCAAATTCTGCTTTGTCTGAAGGATGCTGATGTTAGTCACCGGGCGGTAAATTGTCTTATTAAGAACAGTTCGCAAAAATCAGACTCCTGAGCTGTTAAATTTTCGAAATTTCCCGTTCAAAAGCTTAAAAGTTACTATTACGCTCAAAATCCATAGAACAACATAAAAGTGGAATGATTTTAGTACAAAATCGATAATCGATGGCTCGCCTCGAAATGTGAGCTAATGAGCCTGATTATCACGGGGTCCGTGTATGAAAAGAGACGCATGAAAATGACTCCCATGAATGTGCATTTTTCCAAATGTATTTATTTTATGAGCGTAATATCAAAGTTCTCATGGATTAACCATGAAACCTCGTTTGGACTGCCACGGTCAATACAACATAAGACATTAAAAGATCTCGTTTTTTGCAAATATTCCACAATGTCACTATTCCATTTTTCTAGCCACATCGGCCACACGTTTTTCAATTAAAGCAGATTTTTATTCTGAATATACATATACGATTATGTTGGTTCTTAATCCATTACATTCTCTTGCAATCGCACTCTTCTGTCTTCTTCTATCGGCCAGCCTCATCGGTATAACAAGAAATAATAATGTCACTCACTCCCTGTATATAAATGCATATATATACGGGGTGAATGAATGGTTCATATTTGAGAAAAGGAATCAATCGAAAATAACCCCTATGTCCTGAATCTTAGGGTATTCTCCCATCTTGTTTCGCTCCGACATGACTGCCTATCCCGGCTGTGCGGTACTGCGAGCGGCAATAGAAGTTTGACAGGACGACACAGAGCGTTGCCGAAGTTTTTATTTTCTAATCAATGTAGGTGTCAACGATATAGTGCATTTAATTAAAAATCTAAATTGATTTTTTTTGCAATGTTTATATGCACAGATGTGCCAAATGTTTTGGATTATAAAGCGTTTTCTTCCCAAATCTATCCCGGGTGAAATGTCGGTTTGAAGAGTGACTTACTCGCTGCCACAGTGTTGAACCAAATCTTATTTTCGAGTATTACTTCCTCTGCCGCACAATTGTTCGGAGCTGACTCCCAGTTCACAGTTCGATGTTCATGGCCATTATAATGCAATTGGCTTATGGGTGCAGACATCTCTTCTAGTTTCTAAAACGCGACCCTTTATAGAACCCACATTCGAATTGTATTTATAGGGCTACAGAAAAAAGTGTTTACGGTTTTGTCCGTAGAGAATCATTAAAAAAAACGAAAAAACTTTTTTGTAGACCCAATAATTTCATAGCATCGATCGCTTCTCGAGCCTAAGAAACGCGCCGCACATAAAAACAAGTTAACCCTAGTATCGATCTGGCTTAAGAATTATTCGTGGGCTCGGCTTACTTTCTGGTGGCCTGCAGCTTATTACCATTTGTTTGCTTTATTATTTAATCAAAACCTTTCAAAAGTCATCTATCTGAGCAACAACCTTAAATTACTCCTTCAGATATGTTACGGTGATTAAGGTTATAGTCCAAATGAGAGCACAATGCATATTAACTGTATTTTGACTGCAATATCAAGTGTGAGAAATAAGTATTTCGTCTGATATTCTAGAACATTTCGTTGATTAATTTTAAATTGTATGTCTACCTCCCAATTTCCATCAAAACCAAATTTAAAAAGGAACCCTAGAATCTAGAGCATATAGTCGGCTATATTGAACATCATAATGGCGCACTCTTTAATTGCATTATTTAACACGGTGCTAGTGCGCACTTCGAAACTCGAGCACAAAAATCTGAGGCGTTTCGGCACTTCGGAACCCGAGAACAAAAATCTGAGGCGTTCTACCGAAAACATCAATCATCAATGTGCATCAACATCAATGTGCCCGTGCGAGGCAATTACGGCAACGTCACACCCCAATCAGGAGAAGATGAAAAAGGCAAATGCTTGGTCATACCAGATGACTAATCCGTCGATATCACATTTATTTAAAATAAATAACAGCAGACGTAGACGCAGTAACATAATGAGGAAGCAACTATATATTTTACTTTACAATTTACAATCGACTTCAGACCACAAAGGTAGTTTTTATAGCCTTTTCTAGCAACTATCACTACAGATAGGAAGCTAACGAACGCCGCTTAGCCTCTCATGGGACGCCAACCGGCTAAAGTTTACTCGTTCAGGTTCGAACAAGTTTCGTCTGCATAACATACGCATCATCTGTCGCATGCTGCACAACCGATTACAGAGCGAAGCATGGCAAAGTAAGACTTGCCGAATTATAACAGTAAGTATTGCTTATAGATAACGACTTTATGCTTGTACAGTATTAAATGGACGTTTTCGCTCTCTTTCTATCTGTCCACCCGTCTGGGGTGGTGCTCCCATCCTACATACGTTACATTCTAACCTTATTCGTATTTCATAACGTTCGCTGCCGCAAAAATGCCCACTATTATAAATGGACAAGGTGGCACGGTAAGAAACGGCACCTTGATTAACCTAAATAAATATACTGGAAGGTCAAAAGGCGGTCGCGTGGATAGACCTATTTGATATCTCGACGTACAATTTCAAACTGCTTATGATTGTAGAGCAACTAGATATGTAGTTACAATTGTCAACCTTAACAACAAAGAGATAGAACTCACTCAATTCTTCTGGACGTTAAACCGATAGTCGGCTGCTTATATATATATATATATATATATATATATATATCGATAGTCGATTTTCTGTATATGGGCTCTTTTAAATATATAAACAGCTACTTTAATGAGCATAGAACATTCAACATGAGCAAAGACAAGAACAATTGCAGACTCTATTGTAGTTCTAGACTTTGATATGCGGACGGGATTACTAGTATAGTTAGTTCCACGTTGCAACATCTATATGCAAAACGGCATTGCCGACAAGAAAGCCGACAAGTGATCACAAAAGAATATGCATTTAACCTTTGTTCCCTCCCTATTTATGAGGTATATGTTTGTGATATGCGCACTATCACATTAACTTCGAAGGTTTGTCACCTACGAAAAGGCCTGACTCGTTGATTGCTCGGTTTATGCCAACCCAACACTTTCTTCCTAGTTGTGATCTAACTAAGCCAGCATAGAGTTGAAAACAAGATCAAAGAAGCAAAACTCTATGGTGGATAATAAACGCGTGTTCATATAAATTGAAATGTATCTCCAGAGTTTCCCGCCACCAAACGAAAGGTCAGGTCATAGTTGGGATCCACTTTTTTACCTTTTTCGCTAGACGTCGGGCTTATGAACTTGTCGAATGTTAATATTTATGCGGTGTTTAGTTAAATACGACGAGCAAATACTCTCCGTGCACAATACGCCATCATCTTCTGTAAGATGATGATGCTGCTGATCAAAGTTTCCATGCAGCAGGGCGCATTGCCGAATGTCTCCGCGCTCGATGTGTTCGCCGTGGAAGTCATCTGCGGGTTTATGACGGCGATCGCGGGCCGCTGGCGAGTCAGTGGGATTCGGCGTCTCCCGCCTGGCAGGCAGTCTATTCTCAGCAAAAACTCTGGGCACACCATGATAGGCAAGTCTTGAACCTCCAGTCATAATGACAACGTCTCCGTGACGCAAAAAAATTGGTGTCGGCCGTAGCGAACGTTGGGGCCCGCCGATGAGGAAGACACAGGTGCACCCGAGACTGATCGATACCAGCGGTGCGGACTGATCTTCCTCCGAATGATCTACGTGTCCTAGGAATAGAGCGCATCAAGGGATGACAACAATGAGACGTAACGTCACGTTGTTTGATCGACACAGAACTGTTGAGAAAATCGTTCTTAGTGACATACATTTCTAAACTAAGATGATAAAAGTTCTTCCTTACATTTGAGTAACTTTCCTTATAGCATAAGAAATTTAACGATGCAAAATAATAAAAAAATAGCTTTGCTTATACATTTAATAAGATTCCTATATTTAAAAAAGCAAGCGAAATTTGTACCTCACACAGAAAATGTGACGCTATGCATAGCCAAAAAGAATGAGATTAATACCTAGGACAACGCACATAGCAAGAAAAAAATATTTAGAGAGTGCTATGTCAGCAGCATCTCATATTTCCTCCCAGTGTGAGCCTAAAAGTAAAAACTGGGAAACTCTAGATGCGCGTAACGGATTTTTTTTATTTCGCCGTAATAGAAAAGAAAACTAAAAACAAGTCTGTGCCCATGAGTAAATCATTTAAATATTTTTTCAACAGCATTAATGGCAATTAACGAAATGTTGAGCAAGAATCGCCAGTACGTTAAAACTATATGCTGATGTCCTCTTAGAGGGCTCTGGTAGAGTGTCGCCAGTGACCGAAACGCCTCACGTCTTTACGAACGTAAACTAGTAAATTTGCTCATTAGAGAAGAGGGCAGACTAGCGCTATTTTCAACCCTAGAGACGAGAAATGGAGACTCTGAACAATGCAGAGGAGCGAAAACTGCAAACCGATTGACGACGCACTACGTTAAAAATTTTCCTGTTACGCGTTGCAACACTTTAAAGATTTTGTCATACATGTCAGGCAAGTCCACCATCCCGAAGGAGAATGTTAGGTGACAGGGTCCTTAGGACCAAAAAACAGATGAGACTAAATAATGGATGACCAAATATACCAATCGAAGAAGAAGTCCAGTCGATTAACAAAGCGCCAAATGGAAGACTTATAAAAGAGACTTCATACGAACGAACACCTAAGAAACGCGCTGATACTTGCTAAGTGCTGGCAAGCTTTATTTAACGAGCGGATACGGCCAGGGACTATTCGAAGTGCTTGGAGTGAACCCACACTGCTAATACCCATGGGTAAAGAAAATTAAGCCAAGCGAAATACGTGGAGAAGCATAACAATCAACAACAGCATTTCGAAAATGATATATATATATATATATATATATATATATCATTTTCGGAATTAATAGCAGAAAAAAGCTAGGAACATTTTTGGAGGATAGAGGCGCAATTCTTGAGGAACAACCTGGATTTATCAGCGGTCGAAGTGGACGGCGTTCCGGTTGCTGGGGGAATATATACCGTATAAACTGCCCAAGCCACGAAATCCTTAGTACCCGATTTTTTTGGCTTCAAAAACGGCGTTTGGTCTAGCTCTTAGGAACAAGATTGTGAAGAATTCATCTACAGAAGGGATTCCGGCATTTATTAGGAACATTTTAAAGGAAAATATATTTTATGTAAATAACAATGTTAAAATAGAAGGAATAGTAAAACAAGCAACTGGAGTGACGGACTTAGCCCCCTATTTGTTCTGCTTGGGGACCAGCTGAGCAACCATCAAAAGACTTGTCGAGAATATGGACAAGAGTATTAATGCAAATTGAAAATAATAAAATAAAAAATAGCAGTTGAAAATAATAAAAAAAAATAGCAGTTAATATAGACGCATATACGGGGTTAGTCAAACAATGGTGAAGTTTGTACCTTTTTAGATGAGTTAAAGTTAATAAATAAGTAAGAGAAAATGGTGGCGGTTAAATTCAGAAAATGTAATTAATTAGGCAATAAGGATTATTGGAGTTACAGGACAATTATATAGATTTTGTGGACAAGTTTACCCATTTGGGAGTCACTATTACGATAACGGGGATTTGCTTTTGAGCTTATATACAGGATAAACTAAAAAAAGCTACGAAGGCTGCAGTGATAAAAAGTTTGCAGGTGTTATCTTTGGATGCGGTAGTAGCATTTTTCAGATTCAATGTTGGGCCAACAGTTGCCTACGGGATACAACTCATATCACAAAAATGGGGATTGGAAAGCTATTACTACTAGATACAGTCAGGTTCTTTCTCTTAAAAGGAATCATAGGACTGTCTTACTTACAAACACTTGCATCGAAGTTGGGGTTTTGGAAAGGAATCCCTTATCGACACAGACACTTCAGGCGCCGTGGAGCTTGAACAGAACAAAAGAGTTTGAAACATATAAAGGAAGGTAAGGAATAGATACCATACCGCACAATGTCCCGCGGTTCGCTCAATGGCGGAGTTGACGCGACAAAGGTGAAACTCGATTTTGCAATGGCCTTGTTACCCCAACAGCTAGGGTGTAAATAAATTATTTTAATGATAATCAATCATCAAGATGGACTAGCAGTTCTCCGTTTCCATTCATCGTTGTGAAGCAACATCAAAATACATGTGAAGATCATTTTTAAAAGTCGCATCTCATAAGCGCGATAATAACACGAAGATAATAGGAAAAGGTGGATGCTTCCAAGAGCTCTCTTGATGTTTAGATTACTGACGGATTCCGACCAAAGATAAATAAAACGTCGACACTTTAACATAGAATACGCACTGTGCACGTGAATAAAGTGTATAAGTAGGTGTTCTATAATAATAATAATAATAATAATAATAATAATAATAATAATAATAATAATTATTATTATTATTACTATTATTATTACAAACCTGAGAGCGTAGTACCGACAGGATAGTAGTTGACAATGGCTGCTTCGGCGCGATACTCGTATTCGTAGTCGGCAACCCGTTCAGCGAAGATAGCCGCACAGCGGGCGAGATCGGAGGGGAACGTGGCGCTCCGCATAAGATCATACACCTGTCGATCAGCAACATAGAACGATAAGACCGCTTACTCGATAGCCAATAACCTGTCGATCGATCTCTTGATTCGACTGCGATCAGAAATATTGATGCCGGGCAACATGCCTAGACCATACGATCTCGTGTGGCCTGCTATGTGAGCCCTCATGGAATACTATTGGCACAGGTGCCGCGCTCCATGTCTTCGCTTATACGAGCACTTGCTCAATCGCGGGCAGTACATTTAGAGATGACCTAACGTCGTACTAAAAGCGTATATAAGTGTATGTATACATATGTAGATACATATATGTCGTTAAATATGAGATGCATGTGTATGCATGTATATGTATGATGAAGCACATTATACATACCTACGCACATATATAGATATTACCTGGCAATAGATCAATCAGCAGTGTATCGTAAATCGCTGCCGATTCTCTTCTAAACTTCAGACAAGTGAGCGGTTGGCTCATATGCAAGTTCAGTGGACACGAGCCCTAGGCTCCGCGTTCAAAGAAAAAAAAAAGTAGAGTTGCGTTCCAGTGTACAGATGAAAAAGAAACGTTTACCACCTCAACCACCGTCCGCTGCTACGAACCTTTGTGTTCCAGTCGTGATGGTATCCCAACGTAGACCACCGAAGCTTCTTGCGAAGCTCGTCGTCAAAGATTATCTGAAAACACGCATTATACATGCCACGCTATTTTAGGAAGTGTACCTGGTGCTCAATGTGGATTTAAGTTCTGTTTGTGTGTAACTATTATGGCATTTATAATAATGTCAAAAATCTTCTATCTCGCACACCCGCTTAAAAAAGTTTTCTTTGCGCTCAAAAAGACATATAAACGTTCGATTATTATTTCTCAAAGTTTTCATAGCACATACGGATCTTGTTTTCAGCATAAGCAGTAAACTGCGTATTATACACGGCCTCAATCAGCCGATCTCATTTTAGCATTCAGATATCAATGGTTTGTCGTGGTATCGACGTTGACTTTTGCGTATTTGCGAATGTGACAAAGATGTGCGCGCTCCGGAGTCGATTGATACATGTACTTGCCCCGGAGTCAACGTCTAACCGTAGTGACCGCACCTTATTTTCGCCGATTCGTTTCGTGATCGAAGCGGCTAAAGCGTCGAGATTTGTCACGTTCGGCCGCTCAGGAAAGTCGAACAATGAACGATGTGTCCAGTGATGAAGACCGGCAGGCGTGAACGCCTCAGGAATGACCAGAAGACCCGGCACACGCTTCACCTCTGTCACCTGGCATAGTATGGCACAAGCAAATATTAGCCGATATATGCTCTGCTTCTTGCTGGTGCTAAGTTAGCATTTTTATAACAAATAGTGTGATATATATATATATATATATATATATATATATATGCCGGGTGAATAACGTACATTCCGGATTTTTATAGCCATTGCTCTCGAGATCTTCTTACGACGTTGCTGTGCAAAGTCTGCCCTACCTTCGCTCATAAGTTTATGAACACAACTGTAACTGCTTTGCATCAGCCTAAACACGCGAGCTTCTCTAACACTTCTTTGATATTAGATTTACAAAACGCTGCTCGGAGCTAATTAACGGACAATTTGTTTTGCACATAAAACCATTGCACATACATGCGTATTGCTAAGGTGGCAAAATTTTTTTCATAATAAGTATTATTATTGAGGCAGCTGTGATATCAAATGCGTATACTCTTCTAGAATTTAACTCCCAGTCAGTGAAGCCGATTATGAGTAAAAAAAATAGCTGATTCCTTGGCCATATTATAATTGTTAATTACATTGTTATAACCACTTCCCCGTTTGTCACACATGTTCATATCTTGTCTAGTTCGCTATTATAATTCACAATAATTAGACAATACTAGCAAGACTCGCAATCCTCATTAGGCCTGTTTTGACGCACTTTTGTGCAGCACTGACTAATCTGTAATATGATCAGCGCACCCAAAAATAGCATTATCGCCTTAAAGCAACCTACCTTAACAGTGGACTTGATGCCAACATCATTCGGTCCGATCTGCACCTCCCTAAAGTCCTTCAGGCCGACCGCGTCTTTTTTATGCGGATCAACAACTTGGGAAACGTCCGGAGGCTTTACTTTAGCCTTGTAGTACTTAAACTCGATTTTGTATAGATCCTCTTCCAGAACGCGTTCATCGCCTCCTAAAAACACGGTAAACGTCGCGTTCATAAATCAAGTATCAGAAACATGGAGGTGCTGCGGGCACCTTCCTGGCAAGTAGAACGTTGGTTAGATGCTGGTTGGTTCCGAATACCTAGTGTAGCAACTGGCAACTGGAACGACGCCTGGACACGCATAAAAATTCGAACGTTGCGAAACAGCTTTTAAGCGACAGAATAGCCAGTACGTGTGCCACTGGCACATTGTAACAAATAGACTGCAACATAGAGCGCCGAATCGGATTGAGCCTTGCGCTCGATAGGTGACAGCGAGGGTACACGCCTTCCCATCTGCCTTCTTAGCCCTGTCCCCACCCTTTAAGGTTCCGCCCGAGTCCTTGGCTTCCCAACCTGTACCATAAGAACGCGAGAGATATCTTCCGACAGATTCAAGACATCCTGATAATTGAGGGTGTTCCAAACACCCCAACACCAATACAGGTACTCTATTCAGGGAAGATCTCTCACGTCGAAGATAATGAAAACGAGTTTTCCACTCATGTCCTAGGGGAAACCGCGGCCACTTATTGCGGCGCCCTCAGGAGAAGAGATATCCAGACAGCGGCAGTGGCCATTCTAATACCGGCTGAGATCGCTCTCATGATGAGAGCTTTGAAGCAAGCTTCGTGCATTACCCAGACATGACTCTGGAAATCCGCGTCAAAGGCAAGGATAAAGGAAGTAGCACACGACAAAAAGGAGTACCGTGGCTGCCTTGATCAACATGACTAGATGTAACTAGACTAAAACATGACTACCTCTGCAGTCGACATGAAATCAGGAAATGGTTTTATGCCGGCACTAAATCTTAAAATGGTCTTATGCTGGAACCAAATCAGAAAACGATCTTATACTAACGAAAAACACAAGACACAGGCAAAATCCCCGCCTGAATTACTGCCGACGCCACTAGCAAATTCCTACACCAAATAAAGGCAAAGGCATCTATGGATGCGACACTCAAGTGGTCTCACAGGCCAGGAAACGAGTCATTTGAATCAGACACTGGGCATATATTCGAATAATATATTACTTGTCTGAACGGCATTTAACGTGGCTAGCGAAGGAAGAATGGTCGTATAGACAGCTGCAAAAATTGAGACGCCTCATTATATCTAATTCAAAAATTCAAAATATTTTCACCGACTGTTCCACCTCCAAAGGTAGTTAATTACCCCCCCCCCCCCCCGCGTTACTGGTGGAATAGCGAAATCGCCGAAAAGCGAAGTAGGCCACTAGAACTCATTATGCGGAAAGGCCGAAGAAAGTCCCTAAGGCACTTGCTCACCGTGACATTGCAGTTTATCTGCGCGGGCTTTTAGCCCCCACGTCAGAACATTACTGCCATTGATTGTGACGCACGCATTAACTATGAGGCCATTCTGCGAGCATTATTTATCAAGTGTGCGAAACGTAGCCTGAAGGTTAGTACGAATTTGCTGAAATTGCCAGCTCAACTGAGTAGAGCAGGATCATGACTGTTGGGTGCCGCTCTTTCACGATGAGTGGCAGATCGCTGAGCAACGTTATGAATAACAATGGACTGAGATTGCCGCCTTGCGGACACTCAGTCGTCTGATCAAACGCGTCATTTTCGCATACACCATCGTCGAGAATAATCTGGTTAGTCTTTTTTTTTTCGTTAGGCTAAAGCCCGTGTACGGTTTTTTTTATGTCAAAAGCTTTGCCACTAAGCCATCTTGCTCGGTTCTCAGCAGTACGCCTAGTATAGTAAGCATTCGTGGTCAAACTCCAGCTTCTCCAAGACAATATCGGGTGTGATGTCGAAAGTCGCAATTTCAAATAAATAAAAACCGAGAACATAGGACGATTGTCGGGTTTAATAAGATTGCGAACTGCTCAACAAGTATTTCACAGGCTGAGATAGTAGAACGTCCAGTCCTGAAGGTATGCTGCTCGTCTGGACGAAACGTTAGTGCTGTCAGGGAATCCGTGACGCACCTCGTGAGTCTGCTTGACAGTCGTTTGTAGATACAACTCCTTTTTGATATCGACCGCCACACGGAAAGGTCCGATGGGTTCCCTTTTTCTTTTGTAATTACCTTGATGAAGCATTTGTACGACTTGGATGGCAGAGTGCTCTTAGAGAGGCATCTGTTGAAACTGGGGTGCCGTATGGGCAGGAGGAGATTTCGCTGTCGAAAGGGTTCATTCCGCACAAGATCTGACCCGAATGCCTCGTGATTTCACATACGAACGAGAACAACCTTGACTTCGTACGCATATGCATACATACATAGGCAGTGTTTGGATTTGTTTTAATTACGCGACTTATATTCTCGTTTTTCGAGATTATCACATCCCGTTTCGTGGATTAACTTCCAGCAGCTTATCCATATATGACTATTAATCAACTAAATGACACTAGCATTGATTAAGAAAGAAGTATCATGACAAATTAGGAAACAACAACACTATAAGCAATACGAGCAATAGCTAGACGTACTGCAACCGCTTTGGAGAATTTAGGCGTGGCCTCACCTGCGTTGGTTGAAGTCATTGTTGGCACACTCACGAGTACGTCGAACTCCTGTAGATAGAACCTCGTCGATTCATTTAGACCTCAATGCTGTCGTTGCTTGGGCTGCTTCCAGTGGTCTCTATACTAGAAACACGGCGGCAGGCCCCTGCGAAAGTCCAAACGAACTTGTCGTCTTCGCCGCTACTTTCCATTGCTGTTACTGATTAGGACGATGGCGAACTCCTTTCCCTGCAATACGCCGATATAGATAGAGAAAGATAAAATCAGGCAACTTTAGTTCAGCCGTTAAAAACAAAAAATTAGACATGTGTTTCCTTGAGCTTTCTCAACGTCCTGGTCGCCGAGAGGTCGTTCGGCTAGAATCCACCACAAATCAAACCAGCACAATCCCCCACCCCATATACTAGTTGCTGCTAGCTACCAGCGCGACGTATATCAATCAGCATTCCCAAAACTTGTCACATAAAAAAAGAACAATAAGAGAACTACAATTCATCGTTGATTAATGATGTGCGCGGGCTTCGTCTTCGGCTACCTAACACCTGCCGTTCTAAAGCCTAAATTTCTATTATTATTATTGAATCAGGGCGACACGTTCGAACCTCACAACTGTATGCTGATAGTACGAATAATACGAATTAAATAAATATATAATAATAACAAGTATAAGTATTGTTATTATTATTATCAATATGATTACAGTAGATGAGCAAACTGTACTATTCATCGTTGCACTATTTATGGGGGTCCGTCTATGAAGCAATGTGAAAAACAGTTCCGTGGACGTTAAATCTTGGCTGAGGATCAGCTCGAAAACCTTAGTGTTCTTACTATGGTGCAGAGCCACGACGAGCCAAAAGAAAAAACATTTCCACTAGAAGATATTCGCAACGAACGAATGCTTTCTAACACAATTGATCGGCACTGACACGATTTTCGAACATGGGCTTTTGGGCACAGTGAAGGAGTGCTAGCCGTGGAAACGCGTCGTTTCACCATCAGCGACTGATTTCGGTCGGTAGAGATTCGCCGCGCGAGTGGTCAGGTGTACCGGCGCCTGCTTCGCGGCCAGAACGACGAATCAGCAGCAGGAGCAGCAACAGCAGCAAAAATAACAATGACAACCATACGGTCTGACTGAGTAGCTTCTGCAGTCTAGGACGCTGCGAGGACATAAAATACCTCTGAATAAAAAAACAAGATCATCATATACCAACTTACTGACACGTACTACTTACTATATAGTCATACCAAACAAACAACTGCACTGCAATAAAGAAGCAACAGCGTGAAAGCGCCGTGACTGCACTCCAGCCTCTCGGCTGCCGTCAGCTGTTCGAATCATCATTCTAAAGCTGTTTCGACCCTCGCTCGCTCCGGCTTCGGTTCGATGGCGCTGATGATCTTTGCCTTACGAGACTCGGCAGCACTCCGACATCTCGATATGCACACAGTATTGGGTATGCGCTCAGTATCTGGCAGTTCCTTAGTACAAAACAAGTTAAATATTATATATATATATATATATATATATATATATATATATATAACCGTTTAACGTAAAACGTAAGACAACCACACGTAAAACAAAACTAAAATAATCTATATAGTAGCAATGACATAGGCTAAACAGTTTACTAATTAGAGTACCGCTAACAATAATAATGTATCACTATTAAAGTAGCAGCAGTAGGAAATACAGGTGGGCATACTATCTTTATATTGAAACGTATACTCCTCTGACGCGAGAATTCGGATTCCCTATATTTATATATATATATATATATATATATATATATATATATATATATATATATATATATATATATATATATATATAAGGACTTGGTTAAGGACCCGTTGGGGACTTGGTGAACTCACTCGAGAGTCCACTCAACCTTTGGTATTTAGATGACGGGGTCATCGCAGGCAACATTGGTACGGTCTGTGAGGACATAAAGAAGATCTTAAGTTTCGCTACATGCAGTGGTCTGGAGCTGAACCCAACCAAGTGTGAGGTTCACATTATCGGCTCAGGTACAGCCGATATCTCCGCGTTACGGGATCTTCTTCCGGGGTGCCGCGTAACAGGCGACGACTTGGACCTCCTCGGGGTACCCCTGTTTTCTTGCCACCTTGGACCGAAAATCAAACAAGAAAGAGAAAAGCTCGAGATCGGCTTCAATCGCCTTCCCCAGCTGGGCGCTCACCGGGGGTTGTACCTTCTGCGCGCATGTTTCTCTGCGTCAAGGCTAAACTACCTGTTCAGGGGAATCAAGTGTTCAGCCTTCTCGCCCCAGTTGGAGGAAATAAACTTGAAGCTAGGCCTGGCGTTGGAATCTATACTTAACCTGCGGTTGCGAAACGATCCCTTAGTTCAAGCCGCCTTACCGGTAGCCAGAGGTGGACTGGGCCTGCCTGAAGCAGTTTCTCTTGCAATCGCAGCACACATCGCATCCTTGCATTCGGCGACGAGTGGCGTTGAAGCTAATCTGGACCCCGAAGCAGTTTCAAACTTTCGAGCTACGCTTGAACGAACTCAGGAAGATGCCATTGCATTTTGTGGGTCTCTACCGGAGACCCCCTCATTTCAGCGAGCGTGGTCAGAGCTGGCAAACAACGGTCGTTGGAATGGTTTATGGGACCGAACAACTACGGCCGCCAACAAAGCGAGGCTACTGGCAGTTTCTTCACCGAGTGCAGGTGCATGGCTGCAGGCCCTCCCAAGCCCTCAGCTAGGCACCCTCCTGGACGACGAGTCCACTCGCATACTAGTCGGGTTGAGGCTGGGAGCAGAGCTAGTCTCCCCACACCGGTGCAGATGCGGTGACGAGGTCGATTCCCTAGGCCACCACGGACTTTCCTGTCCCCAAAGTTCAGGTAGAATCGCGCGCCACTCAGCCCTGAATGAGACATTCAGCAGGGGGCTGCGATCGGCAGGCTACCCATGCATTTTGGAGCCGTCTGGCTTAGTCAGAGATGATGCCAGGAGACCAGATGGTATGACCTTGACTCCGTTCGAGCGGGGCCAAATGCTGGTATGGGACGCGACCGTAACCGACTCTTTAGCCCCCTCAATGGTCGGTACGGGCGCAGCCCGCCCTGGACACGCGGTAGCCCTGGCGGAGGCAGCCAAGTGCAGAAAGTACTCCAGTGTCGGCTACCCACACCTGTTCTCACCTCTCGCATTCGAGACATTGGGCGGGCCTGGAGTGCTCACGAAGAAACTGCTCAACGACGTCGGGAGAAAACTGGCACTCGCTACAGGAGACAAGAGGGCAGGCGAATATCTACTACAACGTCTCTCATTAGACGTTCAGAGGGGGAATGCCGCTTCGGTGAGAGGTACCCTGGCTAGGTGGACCAGCCCAAGCCTGAACCTAACACCTTGAGTTTTGCCCCGAGCGGGTTGTGCACATGTTCTTACCCCACAATTGTATACTTTGTCACACATAAATAAATGATTATATATATATGTATATTATATATATATATATATATATATATATATATATATATATATATATATATATACAGAGTGTCAGACAAATATCAGAAAATCGATAATAAGAATTGTAGAGCTCGTTAAAGCAAATATTTTCTAATGGAACATTGTCTCTAAGAAATCTTTCGGAGTGACAGTTAAATTTATACAGTTTGTGACACGGGTGCCGTAAGCATTATATAAAATATTACATTTGCAACTGTAGCCATTGTGTAAAATTTTACGTTTGTAGTTGTAGTCATTGAGAGTGAAACCCTGCGTCAAATATTTAACTCTAGTTTGAATAGGTATTCACTACGATAATGCAAGCAGAGTTCTGCTTACGGAGCCTGCGTAATCAGTCTGCATTCCTTTGCCAGGTCAGCTTTCTAGCTTCACGCAAGCATGTGCACTTGTGCACACTCGGAATGTGCCCATCATCATTCATATCGTACAGCTTGCCACGGTATTTTCGAAGTAAGTTTAGATCGAAGTTTAGACTTCCCTTTAAGCACTATACTTACTGTGATTTCCTTTGGAAGAAATGTAGGTTACTGTTTTCTAGCGATCATCGTTGGACGCTCGCCAATGAAGCTGAAACATACGCTCAGCGAATTCCTGTCCTTCTTGCAGCCAGGCTGCAGCTAGCTCAAAGCTGCGTTTTTATTTTGTTTTTATTTATTTATTTTAGTTTCACAATCTTTATTCTGTGTACACATATACTAAACGGAAATGGAGCGACTCGAAGTCCCAGCTCTGAGCTAGTGGCAAACCTGCTGAAGAATGTGCAAGCTCATCAATCCTGACCATTTCTTCCGTTCAGTCGGAGCTTAACTAAGATCGCCGAATATGTGAAGTTACAAAAATATTTAAGGAGCTCAGAAATATAGTGCTCTCAACAGTTTGAACTAGTTTTCTTTTTATACGAGGGTACGCTGCGGAGTTCCAAAAATGTAATATTAGCAATTTCGTAGCGTATTCTAGAATGAAAACAGACTAAAGTTGTTAACTTAAGCACTATACTTAGACCAAAGAGTTATGATTATATTTGGAAAATCTGCAGGTTTCTATTTCCTAGCGATTTTTATTAGGATCTAGCCGTTGGAGCCCAAATTCACGAACAGAGGGACGTTCGCTGCGGCGTTGGGGCTTACCCATCTTGCCGTTGGGCGGTCGATAAATGTTTTTATTGCACGGATGGGAACAGTCAGCGGCTATGACTAAACAGCATCATATTATTTTGCTACGGCGTTGTTTTTATGACTAAAATTTGCAGTCGTAATAAAGTTCAAACAAACCTATAACGGCAAGGGCAGGGTAGATGAATCCCGCTTTCTAAAAGCCGGCGGCTTAACTATTGCCGGCCGCAAACAGCGCCGAAGATTAGGCTCCTAAGCTTGAATAATAAAGGTGAAACGTTCCAGTCACGACTCGAGAGGGGGTACATTTAGGGAGTGCTTCGATTTCGGAGGACATCATCCTCGCCGCAATAACTGATTTTGGAGTGTCGGACTTAGCCAATAGAAATTTGAGCACACCGAAAAGACCCATTTTCCGGGATAGTTAAGCTTAAGGACTAGGTAATCATTGACCTTCAAGAAGGGATACTTCCCATTCGTGGTTGGTCTTGGGCCTAAAATCTTACGTAGGTGCTTCATTTCAATACTACAGATGCTAAAGCACGCACAGTGCACTGTGATCAGTCCACAGTGCAGTGGTGACCACCTTCATAGGGCTTGCGCCAACTCCCTCCGTTGCTGCAAAAGTTTGGGTTCGCATGAGGCGGCATAGGAGTTTTGTTTCCAGAGACTCCGTAGGATGAAAAATAGCGGTAAAGCGTCTTGCGGCACCGCATGTGAAGTTTGCTCTCCGGTTGAGAAGTTAACCCGTTTAACAACTTGGCGCAACGAAGCTGCACGGCGGTGGCCCATAATGAAATTTGTTTCCCCACAGCTGTGACGCACATAGCGGGCGCCGTTGCTGTTGAACGGCTCAAAGCCGCCAACCCCGTAATGACAGCCAGGGCTATCGACGCAACTGCCAACGGATGGTTTCGTAGAAGACGCGCTCCGTAGATAATTGTCGGTCTTATAGGATACTATCACGACGGTTATTTCTTCTCTTATATCTAGTACAATATTTCGCTGTTTTATAATTCATGATTGCAATTTTTACATAAGGCTTCATAAAAGTTTAGTTGTTCCTAAGCTTACGTGTTGTTGTGAGGTTTGGCGGCCTTATTTAGACAAATACATTGAAGCAATGGAGCGTGTACAGAGGAAGTTTATTCGTCGTGTCTCAATAAGGTGTAACGTTGCTAAAAGTTCCCTTGTGATTAGCCCTATTGCGGAGCTGCAGTCCAGAGCGGACTATCGCATGTACAATCGAATTATAAATTCATCAAATGTATCTAAATTTTTTACAATTCGCGTGATCAATCTTAGAAGCGGTAACACCATCTCGTCTAAACAAATTGCAAAGACGGATCGCGTGAATAACATGTTTTCGTGGCGGATGGCTAGGGCACTGAGAACTTAAAATACTTGCGGTGCAAATGTGGGCACACAAGTAACTCGACTGTCCTATAAATCTAGGTAACGGTTTGTGATGTTCCCTTTGACAAAATAAAGGTGCGTTTGAATTGAATTCAATTTTCATGGAATCCGTTCTGTCTGCCATCAAACGCGCAGTAAGCGACGCAATGGCATAGCAACTGAAACGCCCGAAAGTGGGCACTACCTTTTTGACTAAGTCGATTCAGCTAATTTTCCGTGGCCATGTCAAGGAGTGTGACAGTCTGTGGAGCTTGTCTTAAGATGCGAGTGAAGAGAAGATCTAAGACGATGACTGGTTTACTGATTATGTTTAAAGATGGAGTGAGGCCCAGGCAGGGCTCGGTCCCGGAATCAGAGCATTTCCATGCATGCGCGAAATACACGCGTCTAGATTCCGCAGAGGAACGTAAGGAAATGGGTGAATGGCAGAAGAACGCGGGATATCAAAGTAATGTTGTGAAAATGCGAAGAACATGACGGGTTAAAACTATTAGGTGACCAAGCATTCCGGGGAGCGCATATTCTAATTATGACGGAAACCTGGGCTCTAGAATCTTTTAACCTTTATTAATAATTAATTTTTTAGCGGTAATGTCCATAAAAGGTTGACATTGTAGGAGCTAATGTAGGGTCAAAACAATGCTAAGAAAGTGCTCGATAATTCTACCACGAGACGTTAATCGAGACGTTAATAACGAGAGAGGTCGGAGCAAAGTGGGTCTGAAGAAAATAAGGCATTTTTAACATTATAGCGAAGACATGATTCTGGTTGGTAAGCGATCCAGCTCAATTACCTTCGAATGCTACAGACGGAAACGTGGATGATATAAAGTTTGGGAGAGATTACGTCATACCGGATGTAGCAAGGCTTCAACGGTACATACTCATGGGGAAGGCATTGAAAGTTGGTAGCAGTAGGGAGAAGGGTAGTCATGGTTCGGGCACAAAACTGGAGAACACTCTTCTTAAGGGGGGTTAGGGAAGTATTTCCTGTACCAGAGAACATTTAAGTATAATTTTATAAACGCAAACCAAGCGCATATGCTAAAAAGCGCGGTGCTTCTGCGTTAAGAACGAAATTATGACATTGATTCAAAGACTGGTGTAAAATGGCATGAAATACTGCCAGGCAAACCAGAAAATACGTAAAGAACTTGCCAGTAATGAGGCCCTTTGCTTCAAGGATGGGAAAAATACGCAAATGGCGATAATTGTACGCAATGGGCGGTAAAACAAGGAGCGCCTTGAGTACGAGTTGATCAGTTTCTTAACGCTAAAATAGAAAAAGGAGAGGCAACGATAAAAAGGACGGGACTCTGCTGAATGCTAGTAGCGGGCTTCATGACCTCCCTTTCAAGCAGAGGTTGGGATGGCTCCTGGTATATCATGCCGACGTTGCAGCATGGCTCCATTGCGTGGTCCCAACCTGTTTTAGACATTTACTCGCAAGGAGTGAAATGTTTCCCGGAACAATTCCCGGCTAATTCGGTGTCTAGTGGGAATCACTGACCGTCATTTCTTCCGTAGGGCGAATAAATGGGCCCTTGAACGTATGAGCGCTTCGATCCTGGTGAAAGCAAGCGGCCGGAATATATCATTTGAAGCTGGCTTATTGGATAGATGGCGGATGCATCTCTCGCAGACGTAGCAATGTTCTCGCCCGTGGTAAACGTATCCGTGAAACATAGCAGTCCGGCTGCTTCGAAGACGTTTTTCTCCGTAAGTTTAACAGAACTACAGTGTGCAGTTTTGCCATAAGGAGAGGTGCCTAGAAGTTGGGCGCGTTCACAAGTGCGAGAATACGGCCACCTTACCGGTACGCGGACCGGCTGGTGAAGCAAGTACGAAGCTGTATCAGCGCGGAGACAGTCTTGGAGTATCGGTAGAGCAAATACGTTAGTATGAGCTATAAATGTAGTAGAGCAAATGCAGATAGTTTATCTGAGAAACCAAAACCATGAAAAGGAATGACGGCCGCACAACTGCACCGAACCTTTCGGTTTTCGGAGATTGTTTGAAAAACTCGGTTGCAAGGTTCCGCAGGCGTTAAATATAGTCAACACAAAATGGTAGGGTATACGACATATATATATATATATAATATATAGAAACACCTGTAGCCAGTTGCCGCTAAGTCGCCAGTCCACTCGGGAGTGCATGAAGCGCACACGTCGCTGGCAGATAACAGTGGCTAGATTTAAGCTAAGCTTAACAACACAAAACCAACTATTGGTGTTTTATTGCTAACAAATTGCCAAGCATATGATAACGTCTACTTAATATCAGTCAACACAGCGCAGTATAGACTTTAGCCTATATAATATTATATTTAGTTATATATTTGTTTCATATAAAAACCTCTGTACAACTGCGTACAACCTGAGCCAAGCCAACGAGGAGAGATACACAGGAAAGTGAGGTAGGTGAATTACCATGGAAACGGCGCCCACTCCCTGGCAACACGGAGCACGGGTGCCGAGAGTTCCATGATGCTAGAGGCCACTAGCACGGTCAGTCGGTGTTCGTCGTGTGCGCTGTTGAGAGTCGACGGGCCGCGAGCACCTGGTGGATACCACTCGTCGATTTCTACCTGCCTGCGAGTTCCTGACGCGATGCGTGACTACCCGATCAGAGACCCGGCACATGTCCTGCACGTTGATATCGGCTCGAAAACGTTTCCAAGCTGAGTTTCTAAGGCGAGAACAAGAGAGGCTGGCAAGTGAACTGGCGGAATACGTTCGTTCGTCTATCGGTCAAACTACATTGTGCCAAGAGTACACGCGACGCAAGACCTACTTACTCTACGATGTCCTGTGGCCAACCCATCGTAGAGACGCCTCACCATCCGTAGGCAAACGCTTACGAATTTCTGCATCAGCCGACGGCAGGAAACTGCTATACCACGCCGACCATCGTCACCACTAGAACAAATTGTTTCCCGGCAGCAAAATGAGCGATCCGGAAATACTGCAACGGGTGCGTACTTGTTTATTTATGTATTTATAAGCGTATAAGCTACTCTTCCTAATTTTAGTCTGTTTTTCTTATTTTATTCGAATTAAAATGTATATTAGTTTAATGATTTTAATGTATTAATCAATTCAGTTATTTGATTAATTGAGTTGATTAATACATTAAAATCATTAAAATAATATACATTTTAATTCGAATAATGTATTAATAATTAGTAGATTCTTTTACTATATTAGATAAATTAATACTCTAATTAATATAATTATTCAATTAATGTTACTAAATTTAAAATCCAATCAGAATATATATATATATATATATATATATATATATATATATATATATTGATCAGATGTATATCATGAGCAGGTGGCTTTGCAGTTGTACCACAAACTTTGTGAAATTGGCCTACATTTGCTTTAGTTAAGATTTCGCAATAGTACCCTCAGAAACGACATGCACTTTACGAAAGTTGCAAAGACTGAACAATTACATATTTCATTCTTTATGGATGTCCAAGGCAGCTCGGTTGAGTTCAAGCCAGACTTAGGCTCATTGTCTGTTTATATTGTTGTCACAGTCGCTCTTACTGGAATCACTTTCACTGTGAAGCATGTTAGGGAATTACGCATGCTAGTCTATATGGATGGTTAGGCCGAAATAGGCTGTGAGATCCTCTTCGGTAAAGCTCATTGAGATCAGTAATCACATGTGCCACTTACAACCATTTCCGTCGGAACTACTTTCGTTTTACGTCGCTGACATATGCCACTGTAGCCTGATACAAGCTAAACTGCCTCGCACACAGTACGCATATTTGCCTTGTTTTATCACGTAGAAGCTCAAACACTTTTATGCATTCTTGAGCGTGCCTTCTTGACAACGAGAACAACCACAACAATTACAACTACAATAGGCGTAAGAGCGATGACGACAACATGAACCGCAACTGTAACAACAACAAAACAACACTAACGACAATACCAGTAATCAATGACAAGAGCAACAAGCTCCCAATTACGGATAACTTCACTATAAACCCATTGTTACGAAGTCCGTACTGTTACCAGTAAATATACGAGCAAATGTACAAGTTGAGAGCTGTCGGCAGCTGCAACTACCATTATAAAACTTACTAGATAAGGTG
>QVRM01003760.1:0-83930 GCA_003439945.1 Dermanyssus gallinae | reverse complement strand
TATATATATATATATATATATATATATATATATATATATATATATATATATATATATATATATATATATACATATATACATACGACTAATAGTATATGTTATTGTTTGATGTTATTTTGTAGTTCAAAATAGCGTTATTCTGCTTATTCTAAATGTATGCCACTAGTTGATAGATCGGGCTCGGCCTTTGCAATGCAAATCTAAATACCATGCGTACTCTTCTGCATCTAGCTGCCGCTGCTGCGGCTGCTGTTGCTGTTGTTACCGCTCAGCTGCTGCAGATGTTGAGCAATACAAGATTAGGAGGAAGAATCCGGCTGAAGTGGGACTAACGCCCAGTCATTCAGTCGGGGCAGCAGTCCGAAATCTGTTGGTAGGCGTGGCGTGTGTACTTTTTATACACAGCTGTACAAGTGATGACACAGTTTAACCAAGCCGATATACACAAACATACATTCGGCGGTAGAATTCACTGAATATCACGACAACACCTGGCTAGCTGCCTTAAAGAAGAAAATCCGCCCAAAACGTTGCGAGGCCCCCCAAGAAAGCCAATCGCTATGGTCAAAGCATTTAAACATCGTTCAGCCGTGCTTCAGTCAGCTTTATGTTAAAACGCAACTTCTTCGATTTGATCTGCTGCCAGCGTTATGTTTGCATGGCAAGGTTTCGGGTTCGCATTCAAGCATGAGCCTCTAGTCTAACTGTCCGAGTCACGGATCAATCAGGAAGGGTAGCATTATTTTGTCTAAAAAGTTTATTTCCGTATGTGGTATATCATGCTCGTGGTAGTGCGGCCTTCGCTCCTATACACGCCTACACGCACCAAGACGTCAGCACATACGCTTTTTGCACTATGCTCTGCTCGAGAGAGGCGCTTTTTCGATAGTCGCCAATTGTACGACACAACGTTCGCATCTAGGAAGCAACGGACCTCAAATCAGGACAAGCTAAAGTTTGCCCCAAATTGCTGCTCTGAGCTTGTCACGGTATCGTTTTGAGTGCATTGTTGGTGTTTCGCCGTTGTCTGGATGCTCGAATCGTCGTAGTCGTCATCCTTGCTAGGAGCAGCCAGCAAGCTTTCCTTCGTAATATTCCTGTGCTGTTCCTGTCGCGTGAGACGGGCGTGGGTACTGCACCATGTGTGATGCGTCTGCACCTCTCTACGTTTACGTTGTGCCAATGTTCGACGTTAGCTTGGAGGATTTTGTTGTACGGCCAGGCAGTTCTACCGCAGGATAGCAGTACAAAACAAGCAATAAGAAATCGAAATATGCTATTGCTCGAGTGACAGATGTGAGCCGTTGCATGTCGGCGCTCTCCTACCTGTTCGATCGCAACACACCTTTGAGAATACGAGTGAATTTGTACTTATACAAAAAGCAAGCTCTTGAAGTGCCCGCTCAGTGGTCTGCTAGGGCGGTTGCCGCTGTCTAGAAATGTCTAGAAATCGGACCTACAGCAGTGCAACAGCCACAGAGTCCCGGGCTGTTTCCCGCTATCTAGAGTGATCTAGTTTCTCTGATAGAATGGAGAATAGAGCGTATCTATGCTAGAATGGAGAATAGAGCGTATCTATGCTAGAATGGAGAATAAGCTTGTATGTAGAAGCCCCTTAGTAATTAGCGTTATACATGTTTGCGTCTTCTTTAGAAGAGATTACTTTTTGTTGGTTCGAAATAACGTATTCGATAAACACGATGATTCGTTGTCTTGCAATCGGACGTGAGCTGATAGAGAGTACCATTATTTAGACACACGCCTTTAATAGGGTCTATCTAGTTATTACGTTTTTTCCACTGTGACATATATGTCACAGGCTGCATAGATATGAAAAAAAAATATATGTGCCGAAAAAAGTAGGGTAAATAACAGTTGTTGCCCAAGTTTGATTTAACGTATTTCATCTACTAAAGAGACGCGCCACAACGCGCTAGCTTCCGTTGCAGTTTATAATACCTTCGTAGCCTGTGGCCGCTGTACTATACAATTATCATTAGATTTACCAGAACCCCACCTGTGTAGTGGGTTTATTTTTATTTTTGCAAAAATATAGCTCAAGAAGACGACTAGGTGTTGTAAAACAGACCCTCAGTTTGTTCTCTTCTATGTGTTAGTTGGGTGTTGTTACTGAATGGCGCATAATAAACATAAATATCAAGTTTTATTCCAGCGGCTGTAGGGGGGGGTTTCTTTCCTGTTGCTGTCAGATTTTTACTAATATGCATCTGCCGTTTTTACCGTGCAGTATTATTGCTGGTGTTGTTGTTGGAGTCCAATTCAACTATTGTTTTCGCTGTTGTCTCCATTTTAGAGCCACTTCGGCGGTATCAGCACCGGTTGCTCTGAATCGGCCGCCACCAATTTAGTTCAGTGTTTCGGAATTCACTTTTTCTTCAGACGGGGTACCAACACGTTTAGTTCGACGTCGTGACACTTGTCGACCATTAAGTTCGTTCCGGTAGCTTTGGCCTCTGGCGAAACACCTTTTTTTACTCCCTGCAAGTGCGGATATGCAGTGTGTTGTTAAAATCTTGCGTCACTTCGTTCCAGCCTGATATTGATTCCGTCATTTTCGTGGTGATGTGACGTAAATTAAAAGCTGGGTTGTTCCTTAAAGACTCCGTTAGGCTTGCGCACTGCTCCGCCCATGACGGGCACCTCAGCACTGTGTGCTCTGTGGTGCCGTCGAGTTCATCGCCGCAGTGGACGCACGTGGGGCTGGGGACTTTCCCGATCCTGAACAGGTACGACTGGAAATCGCCGTGACCTTTGAGGACTTGGGTTGTGTAGAATGTAACCTGGCGTAACACCAGGCGTAGCGTGCAGGACGCTTTATAAACAATATAACGAAGTCCCACTATGCTATGAATATAATATGTTTGAAAAATGCTTGTTTATTACATATTATGTATTATATCACCTTTCGGTACTGTTGCAATAACATTACACGTGCTTATTAAATCTCGAAAATGGCATTCTTTTTTGTTAATCTTGAACGAACATTATATATATATATATATATATACAATCCGTTAAGCGTTAAACCGCTTGGCTTACTGTATGTCTCCAGCATCCTTAGACATCTTTTGAATCCATAAGCACTTTACTAAATACTTTTTTTACTATAGTGTTTACTATATACCACGAGGTCACCGGTATAGAGTTATGTAGACATAGGAATAGTAGAACCCTGTAGGTCACTGAGTGAGCCTGAATATTGGAGCGAGTTGAGATGTTCTTCTTTATCGCTGGCTTGTTTATTAAGGCACAGAAATAACATAGATTCCACTATTTTACAGTAGCGTTTTCCCGTAGCGTGCAACGGGCTACTTCCTTCAGACGTTTTTTTCTGAATCTAATAGGTGTTTGATATGATATATGATTTAGTTGCATAATAAAGTTGGCCTCGCGTCGACAGTGTTTAGCCAGTTCCGCAATTAAGCTTGGTTTAATGTTTTTTTATAAAGATTAACTGGTAAAATGAATGATGCATACTGAGCGTCGTTGTTAAAGCCACCAACCTAAGTAGGTTTGTGGGGCTCACAAACCTACTTAAATTTTTAGTCGTTTTCTTTGGTCCTTGTCGGGGCATGGCAATCTTCTGTCGAGATTACTTCAGCTGGCCACTTTAATTTGCCATTAAGGCTGCTCGACCTTGTGCGGCGGCTACTTTCAGACACAGTTTCTGCAAATCTTCTTACCAGGCCCTCCCGAATTGCACATACGGAACATAGCATAAGAACAAGTCAGTTTTACTAATACGCTGTAGGTATTGTTGCACACAGTGACTGTGGCCCATTAGCTGTTACGGGGTGGGTAGGTAAGTTATGCCCTTTGAAGCATTACCGGAATTGCGGCCACCGCCGCACTTGACAAATGCAGCTTTTAACGTAAGTAAATTTTGTGAACTTTGCCTCGGACTCGTCATGTTCAACTAAGTTTTAGACTGCAGATTACTTACTTGCCTGCTAGCGCCATTGGGCTGCCGATTTACTCTACAATGCCAGGGTGTCATGCAAAATTTGATTGATTATGTTACAAATAATAATACCCCGCAACCACTATCGGCGCAAATTAATAGTACTTTTAATTTCTACTAATACTTGCTGACTTTTTTCATTGTTGCGTTTGTCCTGACAAGGCACGAAAGCCATGAGAAGCCGAACTCCAATGTCGAAGGTGCGCGTTTACTGCTGTTGTTGTTGTTGTTGTTGCTGTGATTGAACGCAGACAAAGCGACAGTGTTATTCAACCCAAAAACGACAATTGCTTTGCCATGAAATTGGGTCTCGCTTGATGCTTGTTATCGTTGTTCCCTGTCTAGCTGGCCCCATGGATGCTAATTGTGCAGTTAATTATTGGGTGATCGTCGTGGTGTGGTGAAGGTGGCGGGTAATAATGGTAACTGGAACGATGGACGCCAATGGATCTATCCTTGACTGCGATTTTGATTGGCTCATCTAGAAGAAGAAACATTTACACAATTAGAAGAAAATAAGTTGGCGGTGTCGGGTCCGCCACTGGCGCTTCCTGGGGTTCTCAATGCTGATTGAAAAGCCTGGTGGCGGCCCTACCATACGATATCTGCTGCTTTTGTTGTTACTGAAGCAGCCGGTGCTGCTAGAGAATCTGGTCAGCCACGAGCGATGTTGTCATTATTGTTTTTCTTGTTGTTGTTGTTGTTTTTTGGTGTTGTTGTTGTGTCTGGCTGGAACGTTTGGTGGGGGCGCTGCTTTCGGTTTTGCACTGCTTGTTCGGCAGCAAAAGCGGCAGCAGTGAACAGCAGCAGAAGCAGCCGCTAATTGCAAACGGCTCATCCATTGATCGCCCAGGCATCAATTCATTAACCGTCGATTCGTCACTCGTCCATTGATCCTTTGGTAGAGAGAGAGTTACAACAACAACATCATCGTCAACATCATCATCATCATCAACTGTTAACAATAACAACAACAATTGCTTTCCGCTTGACGGTAAAAAAAAACGAGAGCGACAACGACCGACACTTGCTGATGACCAAACATTTGTTGCTTTATGATTTCTGCTACGAATACTACGACAATTATTGCTGCTGAAAGAGTGTAGCCTTATAGTTTGAGAGTTGGTGCCGCGGCGACGATGACTGCACCGCACCTTTTCCGCTTTAAACCTGCAATGGGACAAGAGAAAATAGCGCGTTCCAAAATCAAGTCTGCGAGATCGTTGGCTTGATGTGTCTATTGCTGCATGTATGTATGTATATATATATATGTCTATGTATACCAGGCATACATTTGATTACCGTTTCATCATAAATTGGCCTGTTTCTGTGAATGCGCAACGCTATTGTAAGCCCAGTGAACGTGACTTTGACAAAAAATCAATTTCGCACACTGCAGTAGCAGAAACCAAAAAGGCAGACAGGAGGAGTATATATATTTTTTTTATTGCCTAAACCAACACGCCATTCGTTCCAAACAGTGGTATATAAGATATATATAGATCTATATATATATATATATATATATATATATATATATATTGTACATAAGTTTGAATAAAACGAATTTAAGAGCAATTCTCTGATGCTGTCGTATTTATGAGGGTATTAACGTCGCCGTGGATAATCCGATTTGTTGTTACTCATGTCGGTCGCTGTTTCTAATCATGTTTCCATCACGACCGCTACAGTTAGGATTGACGTGTAGGTTGGAAAAACGTCTATCGCTATTAACTAATATATATATATATATATATATATCAGACATTACTATCAGACAATTTTCCAGTCTCAGATCATATATAACCGTATTCGCGTCTAGCACACATATACGTATATATATATATATATATATATTTATATATTAATATATATTATATATATATATATATATATCCGTCATGAAGGGTCAGTCAGCAGAGGGCTGATATGTTGTTTAAGGATAATCTACGTAGCTGCATTGTTACTCAGAAGGGTTTAGTTACAGCGTGGTTGGTTATCCAGCGAAAGAGTAAGTACGTGTTTGTTAGTCAAGTCGCTAAATAGCTGTAGACGAAGTTTCGGAGTGACGAGTGAGAATGGGTAGAAGGAGGAGGCTCGTACTAAAGAACGGCAAATCACTCCAGTTTCGACTAGACTGTTGTGTGTCCGAATAATCGCCTCATTAACCGTAATAATCAGCCGATTAGTTAAGCGAGTATTTAGGTCTCCCGACAGATTGGTAGCTGTATATATATATATATATGTATATATATATATATATATATACTCGAATTCAAACACGAAAAGAGAGAAGAAGGGGAAAGACGGCCAAACTAAACCAAATAGTAGTTGAGCAGCATTAATTTAGGTGACAATTTTTATAGTTCCGACCTTTCTAGCCATTCGACGTCTATCATATGAGTCACAATAAGGTCAAGAAACATCAGCAGCCATCAATATAAATAATGATAATAAAAAGAAAAAAGAAAAAGGTGCCATGTTTACTCTTCAAAGGCTTGCGCGTATCGAGATGATGTTGAGGCGAGCAGCGGTGTGACAGTGCGGAGTATTTCTGTTCATTTGGATCTGCCGATGCCTATCTGGGCAACAACTTCAGGCTGAAGTTGTCCCAGCGGCATAATGATTCGTAGACACAATAACAAGGGCAGATGGTGAAATTTCGTCGTTTTGTTCCTACGTTTCGCGTCGTCGAAAGTCAATGAGAATCGCCTGTTTTCGCCATCCGTCGTACGTATGTACAACATGACATTTCCGAATTCTTGTGTAGCGCGTCAACGCGTAACGCGGTAAACGCCAAAGCGAACGTGGAGGCACGCACCCGTGTGACTGACGGATTTGACGGACTCATATGAGGATTGTAAACAACTTTAGTGGTGTATATATTATATATATTATATATATATATATATATATATATATATATATCAATACATATATATATATATATATTTGTATATATATATATATATATATATCAATACATATATATATATATATATATATATTTGTATATATATATATATATATATATCAATACATATACCTATTTATAAATATCTATCTATACAAATATATGGCTGTGTTTTGTTGTCATTGATTGAATTTAGCAATCTGACCACTGTAGCATCGTCTCAACGCCGCTACGTATCTGTCCGTATCGTGAGCGCGTGTGGTGGCAGTGCGTTTGGTGAACGTCTCGTCGCCAGCGCGGCCGCGGCCGCAGCATTGGAAAAAGTCAGCGGCTTTTGCGGCGACAATGGGGCAGGCAGCAACAAACGAAATGTCGATAACAACAACCAGCAAGCAGCAGCAGCAGCCAGTTCGGACGCTGCCGCCTCCGCCGCCGAATAACGGACGGAATCATGATGTCTCGATGATCGACTTACTCTTCTCGCACATTGGACGTGATATTCCCCCTCCCTCTCCCCATCTCTCTCTCTCTCTAACTCTCTTCTTTCTTCTTTCTTTCTTCTCTTCTCTCCCGCTCTTGTTTTAGCGTCGTAAAGAGTCTTTGTAGCGAGTTTGCCATATTGCAGCATGTAGCAGCGTCGTAGGCGCAACACTCGCTGCTGTTGCTGTTGTTATTATGGTTATTGTCGTTGTTGTTGTTGTTATTGTTGTTGTAGCATTAGTGGTGATAGTGGTGATATTCGTCTTGACGTGCTTGCCTTACCGCGTAGTCGTTGTCACGTCTAGTATGCGTCGTCGTTGGCATTATCGTCGTCTACAATATATATATATATATATATATAAACAGACAAATTACTTTCCCAAGAGGTAAGCACGCGCATAAGTGTATCCGGGAATCTAAGTTGGCCGGCGCTTTGAATCTTTTGCTTTGCCTGACGACATTCCTCTCTCTTGGCGATTACTTGGAGCTCATCGTCCGGTGCTGTCCGCTTGTTTGGACATTGGTGGACGTTGCATTGCTGTGCGCGATTCAGTCGGACAATGAATTGCCTGAAAACAGAGGGACAATTTACAAACACACACATATATATATATATATATATAGGGGGGGAGAGAGGAAAAAGTAGGAGCGAGAACAGATACAGCGGGAGTCCACATGCCAACAAATGTCGTTGTTCCTCGAGAACAACAGCCATGGTGATCATTGCGTCGTTCTTACCACCACTATATGCCGAAGTATACCAGAAAGAATAAAATTGACGCTCAAGCGCACGCACTGTACTACACATCTGACATCGAAACACCGAAACACACGAACGTCTGCAATAAGCCACGCAAAACGTATGTAGAAACGAAAGCAAGTGATCAGAATTGTCACAATGGTGCGCCATCACCCCCCGTCTTTCTCGCCTCCTCTCCTTCCCTTTCTTCCACCCACCAATCTCCGCTCTCTCCCAAAGCGCGCATCGGATCAAGAGCTTAGATCGCTCGAGCCGTGGTCCCTGTCCGCCATATGTATGAAAATTCATACTAATGTTTTAGTGTTATTTGTGGTGCGGATTTAGTGTTACTCTCTCTCTCTCTTACTAAAACTGGTGTTATTTCTTGTGGCGGAATTGTGTTAGTTATGATTTGGCGGTTACTAAGTACAAGCCAACCAATAAAAAGCGCGTTAGTGCACAATGACGCGTTTGTAATATCGTTGTTTGTGTTTCTAGAGAGCTCGTTCTCCCTCTCCTCCCGCCGCCCGCTCTCTCAATATTTAGTATATATATATAATCGCGTGGATCCTGCTATCCATTTTATAATTTCCAGATGCAGTGGAATTTAGACGTGATGACAAACATTGTGCCGACACTAGTTCGTCTACGTTTAAAACGAAAGCTAGCCTGTACTACAAGATATAGTCAGTTATACAAGTCAATATGGGAAAGTCTAGGAATCTCTTCTTGGATTTCTAGAATCTGTTGGAGAATCCCGATATATATAGATATATATATATACATAGATAATATATATAGATATAACATATATATATATATATATATACACATATATATATATATATATATATATATATAGGTATATATATACGTGTGTGGAAAACTGAAGAAATGTACATATGCGCATGCATGGCTTGGTTACGGCAAAAGCCTGATGAATGCTTGATTGCTCACTTATTAGTCAGTTGTGCGCGATGCATTTCTCTACAGAGGAATGAAAAAATGGCACAGTTGTTTTCCCGTTCTTTTCTGAGCTCCCACCTGCAAGATGGGAGAGAACTACAATCCCTGCCACGCTTGGCTGGCTGGCTAGCATTGGTTTTTCCCGTTCCCTCCGAACCGCTTTCATTGTAATGGGTGAAAACGTGACTTTATTTTAATTACTTCGGAACGTGCTTAAGTGGCGGAAGTTACTGAAAGGTACTTGCACTTGATGGCCGCCCCTTGATCGACGCATGCACGATCGCTAGCCGGCCTTTTGAGGACAAGCTTATCAGGGAACGTGTTCCACGTAATGTGCTATTTCAGGCACTCAGAGATTACCCGACGACGACGACGAAGACATTGACAAGGACGACAAGAATTGAGCCCAGCTGGCTAGGATTTTTTAGCAACTACATTTCGCACAGAGGAATGAATTTCGAGCAGGAGGCTTAGTTCGAGCACAGAAAAAAAGTCCCAAAGAGCGGCGCAAAGCGGCCGACTTCTCGCTGGCCTCGTTAGACATTCGACGGGCATTGAAAAACATGAAATAAATTCCAGCTGCTCTACTTGCTCTTGTAACACGAGCGAGCCTGAGAGAATGATGGCGTTGGTGCGTGGGCGAGCGTTTGTATCTTTCCTACAAAGGAGGACGTCACCGCCGTCAGTTAATCCAATTCGTGTTCGATTAGTTTACAACCGTTTGATCATTGCGTATTGATTGAAGCACGCCTGCAGCGTGCGAAACGAACGTGGTCGACAGCGGCAGCAAGAGGAACAGCAGAAGTTGTATGAAGGCGAGCACCTCAACGAACCCGTTGTCGGGGTGGCGGTTCAGCATTTTGCCACACAGCCGAAAGCCGAGCGAGAGAGAAACCGGTTATTCTGGCACCCCCATTCCCCTGGATACATCGTGATGTACGAGTTTTTGTGTTTAAAAGATTTTACCTAGTATTTCGTCTAAAACTGGCCGAGTATTGCACACCCACGACTGATTCGTCTGATGCAACATTGAGAACGACGCAATGGCGGCGAGCGTGATAACTATCGGCATTCGTGTACACATATATATATATATATATATATATATATATATATATATATATATATATATATATTTATATCTTTATGTGGGCACAGGCATTGTCCGTCTGCCTTTTCAGTATGGTCTTTTATTTTTGTTGAGATGCGCGACATCGATAGCCATATGGGCTAACGGTAAAGGGATCCAAATGCAGATACGTATTTGTTTGGTACGTCTTTGGCGAAAAGTCGTAGCCGACGTGGCGTTTGGGGAGTCGTCTACTGGTACTTCTTATACATACATATATATATATATATATATATATATAATCTGGTTGGAATACGCCATGTATTTGTTTTTCACAGCTGAGTCGTTTTACTGGAGTGCCCTTCGTACCCATCACTGGCATAGTGTGTCTAAATATATCGACACATAAAAACCTTTTATACTGGACGTTGTGACGCTATTGCTGCTGTAGTATAAGTATCATTATACATTATTGCTCCGGTATGTACATTTATATACATGCATGGTGTGCCAAAATGGAGTAGAGAAGATAGCTAGCGACTTTAACACTAGGAGTCCGATTGTGCCGAATTCCGACATGGCACATACCAAGTTTGGAGCCATCGTTTCTAAGACCCGCTGATTTAGAATGAAATTACAACTAAAAAATGGTATATATATATAATATATATATTGAAAGAAATCTTGTTTTATTATTCCTTCTCATATAATATTTACTGTAACTGGTGTAATTTTGGTATGTTAGTTAACTGTTCTCGCTACTAAAAATCTTTTGGCGCAATGCAGCGACTGTTTTTTAAAGACATGACATCGTAGCAGTTAGTGTGTAGCAGTTGTGGAAGTACTGCGTCACTAGGCAGCTGAGTGAGCGGTGGACAGCCAGCTAGGAATATCAGCCAGAAATATATACGAGTATATAATGGCGGAATTGATTGATGCTGTATAAACGTAGGTTGCGTCTATCTCCGTTTTTATGCCGGCCTGTGACAGACAGTTGCCATTTACTGTGTGTGTGTGTCGTGGGTGCAAAGGCACTGCGCTGACCCGGAAAACAATTTAATATATATATGCATGCATATACAAATAATGTTCGCTGCGGGGGTGCTTTGAAAGTAAAAGTCGGCCTTTTACAGCGGGATGATGATTGGTTGAAGGTCGGGAATTTCTGTCTCTTGACATGTCGGGTCGACCCGAAGCGGAACATATAACATACGTGCGCGTAATTTTTTCGAATTTAACGTCCGACCTGACCATTCATATCACTTTGCTGACAGTGACGCAGACGTTCATGCTACACGAAACGGGATAGTTTTTTTTGTCCGCGTCCAAACTAAGTCCAATCCAGAGGTTCATAGTTCTTCCTAGTTTACTTCTAAATTTATTTTTGATTTCCACCGTGCACGTGTTCCGACTCAATCGAATTTACAACGGTTCCACTTGTTTTGAGTGACTACAAGAGTTAGAGTGTACAAAGTAAATTCATCGTAAATTGTTTTCAATGACTGATTGATTTTAAGTTTATTTGTATATTCCTTTTCGTACACTTTTTGAATATAATGTTTGCGCGACGTACAGATATTTGCAAACAAAAAGTTTAACGCAAACCACATTACTCATTTACCGTCAGTATTTTATAGATAAGAAGATGATTTAAACATGGTAAACTAAAGGCGCACTGTAAGACCAATTTTCGCCGTTCTGTTCAAAGGTTGTTCACATTCGTATCCTGGGCACGTGTGCGGTGTACGTCTGCTACCGGGCGTGGGGAGGGGAAGCCGATTGTGTTTCCCTCCTTTTTACATGTTTTCGCTTATGTCTGGTCCAAGGAAAAAGGGAGAGCCTTTGCGTGAAGCATGTGAAGTATGACGCGCAGGGGACGGACAGCTGTCTTCGGATAGGACAAAGGGTGGCACCCCAGTAGCAGATGCACGATCCGCCTGCTGGCCTATGCACGTGCACCAAGCTGATGACGTAGCAACCGGCATAGACACACAGGCAACATTTTAAACCATCGCACCGTTCCTCAATGAAATTGTAGATACTCATCGATATCGACGGGGGCGACTATCAGGGCTAATATCTGCATGACTTCAGAGGGCAGTAGCTGCTAGGTCAAAGCGGTCACTTCCTCCTCATTGATGACGGCGAACGGACGAACGGGTGCACACATAGATCCACCAGTGCCGAGCGCCATCGCCGAACGTGGCGGCGACACGATGACCCTGTCCGCTAAGCGGCCGGTAGCGCTGATGACCAGTATAGCCAGATATTCAGCCAGTGTGACCTCACTGCTGACCCCGGTAGCGCAGAATACATATGTGTATGTGTTCGTGCGAGTATGCATGATCCGGCAAAGCGTGTGCATACGCCTTGTAGATGCCATCGTTGTCGTAGATGCCAACGTCGTTTGTACATACGAATGTGCGTACCATATACGATACCCGGATTCCAACATCGCATATGGGGCGTACATTGTGGGGGGGGGGGGGGGGCGGAGGGGCGCATATTACGCATACGTAATCATGATCACTATCGCCACGTACACGTAAACATGAATCCGCTATTCCCTTTTCGGTACCATCTTTTTTCTGCTCCCCTTCCTGCCAAAGGCGCGCGTCTTTCTAACAGTCCAGCAGACAGCTGGCCGTTGTCGCAGTGAAGCCGTACGATTTTTGTCTCTGTGTTCTCCGTTCCATTCGCGTTGACCACGTCATCGTCTCAGAAAACTACCCCCGATGCGAACCTACACCACCGCCCACCCCACACATACACAGTGGCAGAAGTATTGCTGTGCCCGTTTAGTTGCCTTGACGATGGTTATCATTGCTGTCACTGTTGTCGATGTTCATAGTCGAAGTTGTGTTCATTGGTTCTATATGTTGTTGTTGTTGTTGTTGTTGTCGTTGTTGTAGTTGTTGTTGTTGTTGTTGTCGTCGTTGTTGTTGTTGTTGTTGTTGTTGTTATTGTTGTTGTTGTTGCTGCTGCTGCTGCTGTTGCTGGTGTTCTCGATAGTTGATGATGATGTTGCTGCTGGTGTGGCAGATGATTCAAACTCACCTCATCAAACGCGAATACGTTTCTTCAAAACGAACGGCATCGTTTTTGCCTCGTGACGTTAGAGGTGCTCAGCTACACTCCAATCTAATCGACTCTCCGGTATTCGCTAGTCGGCCAATTTTACGCGCAATCCCAAACAACAACAACAACAACAATGCCGATTTGTTATAGACACGCGCCTGGCTGCAAATAAGGCCACAGGTGAGAATTCCTCCACCGAGTTCGCTGCGTCGCTGACACGTAAATAGACCATATATATATATATATATATATATATATATATATAAAGATGCTCGAATTTGCAGCAGCAATAAGCTTTGCTTACTATTACTTCGCCTGCTGACACGTGAAGTGTGGTGTCACTTCGGGTACGCAAAGCGCTCTTCTGCTTGCCTGCCGGTCCATCTGGCAGTTGTCGCAATTTGGCGGTGTCGCAGCAACGATGTCGATGAGCCGCCATTTTCTTTGTGCGGGGTAAATGACGAATTGATGTTAGTCAAGGATGTTAGCAGCGCTTCGGGGCTCGATCGGTAAGTCGGCTGAGTGCGTTGGGGTGGGAGAGGGGCACAAAATACAGCCATCACGAAACGACGAAGACAACAACAGCAGCAGCAACAACAACAATAACAACGATAACGACAACAACAACAATACCGACGACAACAATTACAACAACAACAAAAAGTACGATTAAGATGACTACCGATTCTGTTGTCACGGTGGTAGTAGTGGTAATGCTGCTGCTGCCACGGCTGTTCTGCTGTCGGACGCCCAAACAGTAACGGCAGCGGCAGCAATATCAGCAGCTGCAGCAGCAGCAGCTAGAATAGATGGCGCGTCGTATGGGTCGTATAGTCATGACTCGACGACCCCCATGATCATGAGTGGGGTTGAGCACGAAGACCCGACCAGCCCTGTCGCACTGTCGATGACACCGTCAATGCTGATTTGGATGCCACTGGCGCCGGCGCCACCGCCGCCACCGCCACCGCCCGGGGTTCACCGGTCGTTTGACCGCCCAGCACGACCGATGACGGTGGTGCACCGACAAGCCACCCCCGGCCCCATCCCCACCCTTACCCCACTCATCGTCACCTGGGCCGCGCGCGTGAGGACGATCGAAGCTTGATTGTACCGACGCGTGCAGTCATAATGAACCAGACAGCAACGGAACGCCTTTCTCTCTCTTCTCTCTCTCTCCATCCGCTTCTCTCTCTGCACCCCCTTTCGCTGTCTTTCTCCTGATCTATCACGTTCTATGTCACTCTCGCCAGCTTGCTTCGTGCAAGCAGCCCGCACTGAACGAGCGAGAGACCCGCCTTGCAACGACACCAACACGACACAGAGAAGCTGAACGATCGTGGAGCTGTTCGGCGGCGGCGGCACGACGAAGCTCTGGAGATGTCGTGACTAGCCACGAGAAAAAAAACCCACCATTTCTACGGCTTCGGCGTCTACAGGTACTGTTGCTGCTGCTGCTGCTGCTGCTGTTGCTGCTGCTCGTCAAGCGGTTGCAGCTTTGTCGAACGCCAGTGTGCAGGCCGCCAGTATCATCAGCTGAGCTGACCTTCCACTGCAACCGGAGTAGGAGGAGGAGGAGGAAGAGAGCCGAGCCGGGCAGAATCGGGGCTAAGGGGATACGTGACGCGCGTGACGATGCCAACATCTCAACAGTCAGTGTCAACGCCTGAATGTATAGATGTAGACTGGATGTGCGTTGGTTTGCGCTTTTACGGCGTGTTTTCCTTACCAATCAAGTGGATTGTTTGTCGTTGTCGATTGGCCTGTCGTCGTGGCCGTTCTCGTCATCGTCGACGGTAGCTGTCCGTAGCCCTCCACTTAAACTGTTAACACAATAAACGCTGTCTCTACTACACAGTTCGTGGCACTTTTAGCGCTAACTTTACGTATAGTATCGTATGCTTGTTATTGGGTGTAGACACGCGTGCATGTGTGTTTTTGAGGTGTTCGTTTTTTACTTACCTTAGTGCGTGTGCGTGTAATATGTGTACCGAACACGCTACAGCTTGCTGTCGCGGTCCATGATATCGAGGATTTCTGCCAACACCCACACAGAGTTCTCCCTGCCCATTGTCAATAGGACACCACCCCCACGATCGAGCACGAATACAATTGTAGAGGTGTGTGCCGCTTCTTCAAAAGCTAACCCAATTTAAACAGCAGAGCGCCAATAGATTACGCTGCAATATTAAAGCCACGTACTTTTGTTTTTTAAAGCTGAGTCTAAATATATATACATATATATATATATATATATATATATATATATATATATATATATATATATACATATATATATATTTGTTTTTTTTTAACGGAATTTTCTACTTGTTTTTACTCCCACCATGATAGATATCAGCACCGTTCCACTCTGTCATTAAACACAGAATGTTTCGATTTTACCGCTTAGGAATTGCTGTATGACTTCGTTAAGTATATATATATATATATATTGGTAGTCTTGGAGGGAGGCAAAGTGGTGACCATTTGAAATGGCACGATTTTGAGTACCGCGTAGTAACGGCATTATTTACGCCTAAATATGTGCGTCATGATGGACTCATATGGCTACCGCCGATTTGATTGATCCGTCGTCTTCGGTAGGCCAATATTATTCTAAGCCAAGATCGATTTGATTTGACTCGGGGTTTTCGGTGCGTATATTAAGATCGTCGCGTTTTGCTCTTGCTTCGTCCAGGCGAATAGCTACCGTGCGTAAGTATCGAATTTACACATATCTCCCGGTCGTTTTCTTTCTACAGCCCGGTTTGTTCAACTGTTATTTAGTGCATTTTCGGATATTCGGTGCGAGTGTGTGTATTCGTACGCCTCACGCTGATACGACTGCCGTGCGTTCAGTATCTATTTAGCGAGTACTGTTGTCCTACAGTCCTGTATACTTCGACATTACAACTTAAGCTTGAATTAATTAGCGACCCAATTGGCTAAGGATACTACCAAGTAGCAAAATAACCGATTACTTTCCCTACAATATCATAGTCTTATTAAAAAGATATTAAATTGTGAACTTAATAGATCGTTGCTGTTCGAGATAGTGTATTGCTTCGACGCTACGATAAGCCATATCTATGAGTGTAGTGAACATAAAGCTTAGCCGCTTGGCTAACTAAGCTCCAACCCCCCGTAGAACGGCTACTGACTCAAAACATAACGAGCGAAGGGTGTACGAAGGACAAATTATTGCTGCCTTTCTTTTGCACTGGATGGCGCAGCTTCCGCTAACTTGTGGCCCAAAACCACTTGTGTATATATATTCACGTATAGGTGCATATCTACGTAAATCTACGCGTGGGCGTCTTGGCTGTAGGTGATAAGGGCAGCCTCGACGTCACGCGAGGTGTTTAGGGCGAATTCATGGATATGAGGACAGAGCTGTCTAGTTGTGAGATGGCTGATTGTAATCAGCATTCCAGACAACGCCCACACGCGTTTCGTTTTTCCTGATTCTATCGTCCTACACGTTTAGTGGTGCTGCATTTACCTATAGATCAAGGAGAGTATTTGAAAGGCATACATACACATCCGCTGAATATTTCGTTGTGAGAGGTGGCGTCTTATATATGCATTCTTCTCAGGCATTTGCTTTAAAAACTGACATCCCAGCTTGTACCTGACGGGGGAACACATGATGTGTCTGCTTGCTTTCCCTGTCTCTATATACGCGTGAAGTAACGGCTGAAATATACAAGCAGTAGGCAAGCAAGCCCCGACATGGCAGGATAACCGGAGGGTCTTAGTAATAAGTAAGTGGCGGAGACACGGAAAAAAGACAACTTCGTTAACTAGCGCCAACGCGGCATCGAGTTTACAGTTTTATCTGTTAGAGGTTTTCTTTTCTTTAATTGTACACAGACTAGTGCTGTGTCAGCCAAAAAAAAGAAATGAACGTGAACGAGAGTTTGCTCTCATCGCGGTCGCAATACAGCAACGTCGTTGTCGACGATTGTCTTCCGCCGCAATCTTAACAGTAGGCATGGTGTCCACAAGACGTTGGAGAAGTTACATTTTGCCCGCAGATACACATATCAAATACGAGACGTATTTACCTCGGAAGCGTAAACACACATAGAACGTGGTTTAAGAAAGCAACGTGCACGGGTGGCTGAGTGCGAATCTATACTGTTTGTGACCGAGTCTCGCAGAAAACATCAGTGATATGACAGCACTGTGAGAAACAGGGGTCCCGAAGATTCGAAAAACAGTATTTGCCCCAAAGATTCGAAAAAACGCACTATTTGTCTAAATATGCGCGCTCTTAATGGCTAGGCGACGCCGTGCTGACTGGCGATGGGGGAGGTTCTGAGGAGAAGTTCGAAGAACGGTGTAACACCAAACTTGTATATAATGTTGCTATTTTGCAACCTCATTGTGATCTGGGCCCTACATACCGACGCTGGTTTAGTATCGGAAGAAACGATAACACAACCACCATTGTAATAAGCTTAAAATCGTTTACCAACTTTAAGGAAATGAATGAAATTATTTGCTGGAACTTAGAAAGCAGTGGAGCTAGTGCTTCTCACGTTTCGCCAAAGCACTTTGGGCGCCCTCAATCTATGAGAGGTTTCACCTTTATTCTTCTTTTCTTTTACGCGGAAAACAGACGTCGTAAATGGGGAAAACGACATTTCTAGCTGATGGCCTTCTATTGCCTTTAGACGAATGCGGTTTTTTTTTATCTTCAATGATAATATACCACTTCGTTGACGACCCCCGACGGACCAGCGCCGGTAGACCCCATTTGGGGTGGCTGCCGGCGTCCGTCAGCTCCATTTAGGTTTCTGCCCCTGAAGGCTGAAGCTGTTTCAATTTCACACACGATATGTGCCGATCGTAGCAACGGAAATCGCGGAAGCTTCATTATTCATTCGTACGTTATCATAAACGGTAGCGATTCGGTAGTGCTCTAAAACATGATATTGCGTTAAAGCTGGTCACCGTATCGGCCCGACGAAAGTTTTCTGCTGAATCAATGCGTGCTATATAGACGTTGGGTAAAACAGAGCAGGTACATTTGCCTGCGCTATTCCGCGTCTGGCGGAAGCCGAGCTGAATACGTCGTGACAAGGCATTGTGGCTAAGCGTGAGAACAGTCGTATACCGGAGTAGTGCAGAAAACCTTACGTATTGGGGATCGTTCCTGTGCGTAAAGCTAAACAATTGTTCCCGGCACGCTTATCATTGGTTCGGTGGAGTTCCTTTAGCAGACAAAATATACGCGTAAATCTCATCCTATCGCTAAAATGCGACCTTACTTGCTCAACAACGTTCACCGAGTTCACTACTACAACCGAGTAGCACGGCGATTCCATGTAGTGAAGCACTAACGTTGACAAGCACGGAAAATCGTCTAAGTAGTGAATTCACGGTGTAGAATGCTTTTCCTTACTTCGCCATCTATAGTATTGTTAACTAACTCTATTACTACTAAATCTTTTAGGAAAGCCTCCTCCAGAGGCCACCAAGAGAAGACTTTACGGTCATATACTATATATATATATATATATATACATATATGTATATATATACATATACATATATTATATATAATATATATATATATACATATAGTATATATATACATATATGTATATATATATATATATATATATAATATATATATATATATATATATATATATATATATATAAGTGTGTGTAGGAAAATTGTAGGTGTCGTCAGGTGGGGCGTTACCAACGTATATTCATTAGAATTCTGGTTTTGCACCCACGGGCCCAACGAGCATCAGAAACTACAGGTATCATATGAGCGTGACTTTCAATGACAGTAGCGTACGGTTTTGCCGACAAGCGATCTTTGCAGTTGGCAGTCGAATATATACGCGTTGTCGAAGGCGTTGCTATCGTTATTGTTGTTGCTGTTTTTGTTGCTGTGGTCAGCGTGTTGTCGTTGTTATTGTTGTTGTTGCTGCTGCTGCTGCTGTGACGTCTCTTTCGTTGTGGTTATTGTTGTGGTTGTTGTTCTTTGACAGTGTTGCGCACAGAACAGATAAGCAAGGAAACGTTGTGCGGGACTCGATCCCACACAAACAGTTCTGCATAATCCATTAACGCACAAACTGTTTTACCAGTTTGAGAGAATGAGACATTCTGCATGTTTCTGCTAAGCCGAATTCAAAGATGAGGTGGGCTGCTAGCTTTGTACTGTTGTCATATATATGTATATATATATATATATATATATACATTGATGTACATCGTCGACGGATGGAGTACAAGAAATGGTGTGCGACTCAAACCCACACAAAGGGGTCGCGGGTTAGATCCGGGCACGGCTTGTACCCTTTCCAAGCGGCTCTTGTTAATATTTGCAGATTTAGGTATATATATATATATATATATATATATATATATATATATATATATATATATATATTATTATTTATATATAAAGTACCTCATTTCCATAAATTTCATACAGCTTAAGTTGCCGATGTCGATAGAGTACATTCTTGGTGTGCAGCCAAACACCAACGGAACTGTTGCGGCTGACCATAAGAACAGCGGTTCTCATAAGAAGCTCCACATCCTGGCTGTTGTTTATAATATTTAATACACTGCTTCCCTTGCCCCACTTGTAGTCAAACACCCGAGTGTGCGTTCCGCGTAAAATCCTTTATTAGCAAAATGGTCAGATTTTCATAGCAATAATAATGTTAGTATAATTGTTTTACAATTTAAGATCGCAGTTTGATTCATCAGTTTAAATTACAATTTTGTGTAAGTGAACGTGGTACTATTTTACAATTTGAGAGCTAGCAACATAGGTTATATACCGACACAACGCTTGGTAACGTGGGCCACAGCTACTGGCGGCATCTTTATTCTGCTTGGATCAATCCGCACAGAAGATGCTTGCTCAGCACCTTGCGCGTTATACGATTTTAGCCGAAGCGTCATTGCCGAGACAAGCATGTTTTTCTTTCAAGAGTTATCCAGCCCATCGACCAGAAATTGATTGATTGTGCACCGTCCGAACTCAGAAATCACCACGTCAATAGATACGGCTGTTGATCGACAAGTCTCTGTTTACATATATGCGCACGCGTGAATGTACATGAATGTACACACATGATCGGCGAACAATGTTGGCGCCGAACAATGATGGCGTCTTTCCTACTGCCGGGGCACACATCCGATTACTGCGGCTAGTTGTGCGGCTACTATTTCTACCTACCGCAACCCCGCAGCAAAAGACGTTGCCAATTGGTTGTTAATGGGCTGCCCCGTAACAGTTGTCGAGCTATTACACGCGCCAGTTGCGACGGTCGCAATAGCACGCCTTACTGGCTGGGGAACCGGAGGAGGAAAGGGAGAGAGAGAGGGAAATAGCAGGAGTAAAAGAAGATTAGATCCCATGTCGATTCGAGTGTGTCTGTTTGTGTGTGTGTGTGTGCGAGCGAGAAAAAGCTACGAAAGGGAAAACGTTATATCTTGTACTGCTTTGTAGCTACTGGAAACATGAGTCGTGCCCGATTACGTGGTGTCCAGAAGTAAGAAAGCGACCATCGAAGAAGCTCGATTGGCTGTATCATTGGTTCCAGTCGGGTAAACCCGCCCCGAATCGACCGATTGCTGGGTAACCGCCGCCGCCAACCGCCGCCGCCACCACCGCCGGAGTTAATGAGCTAGCTAATGATTAGTGCGCACAAGTGAGTTTAAAAGCGTACGTTTGGTGGCATTCCTCCCTATGCGCTACGTTATGGCGCTAGCTCGATCGGATCCAACACGTGTGACTCCGACCGATAAAGCGAAAATGATCCCTTCTAGACAATGATGGTGAAGACAGCCCCGGATTAACAAAAGGCTAAAGGATCCATAAATATCGGTGCTATTATTGATAGTTTGACACTTCACAAAGGTTTGCTGGCAGTATGTTCGTGCAGTTGTGTCTATGCGTGCGAGACAAAAAAAAAGAGACAGCGGCGTTAAGAAGGGAAGGTATGCTAATTTAATATAGAAAGACGCTTGTTGCAAATAGCCAGCGATCTCCTTTGTGCGATTCCGATTGATGGCAAGGATTGATCTAATTGACTTTGATTGACGAAGATTGATGGGAAGAAGTATCCTGAATCAAAGCCACTGACGGATACAGAATCATGACCACAATGCACATTATTAGTATCTTCTTGAACGCACTTTAATGTATCTTCTTGGAGCGTGCAAGACGGGGACAAACAGCATTGCTTGTGCTGGGTCTCTTTTGCACTTGGTCCAGGTCTAGTGCCTTGTTTTTAGTATGGCGTTGATAACATCATCATTCGTTTTTTCAGCCAAGATATTTCGTTATATGTGGTGCGGTAGAGGGAGCCACAGCCACAAATGCATAATGAGGATCAACCCATACTGAATCACACGAGGCCTTAATCACTATATATCCAGCAACCAAGTTCCACGTGTGGAATGTATCTTTTTTATTATGCGAGTCCACACATACATAATAATTATGCATCTGCCACAAATATACAGCGGGTAAAACGAAAACGACAATACCACCAGATGGACAGGTTATTGTAAGCTTTCACTACTAATCTGACCTCCTGCATATCGTACACTTCAGCAAGCAGGTGTCGCTGATAGAACCACATATGTAATGTAGTTTACCATTTGCCCACCAATAATATAACACCAATTCTCCGAAAAATACCAAATAGCTGGTGACGGCACTTATATATATATATATATATATATATATATATATATAATGCATCTTTACATTTTAGCTAAAATATTACACAGTACAAAGCAGTGAAGGAAATGGTATACAATTGGTAAAATATGAATAAAAGACGGAGCTTCTTTAAAAAAGGCTTCCGGAAACTGCCGCCAGTGGAACTGGTTTGGCGCAATTTACTGATGCTGCTGGTAGAATTTTGCCGTCCCTTTACGTTGTTTTCTTCTTTTTACATATATGTACGAATCTCAATGTATTCTTCGTTCGGGGCAGGGTGGGGGTGCTAGGGGTGGCGAAAAACGGCCATCTGGTCTTTCAGCAAGCAGTTTTTTTTTTATCGTATCGTGATCAGTTTGGCTTGATCTTCTCTCCTTCGAACCGCGGGAAGTCATCGTGGTCGTCGTGAATCATGGAGGCAATGCATTCATGATGAAGCATCCGATGAGGAGACGCGACAAGACAACGCCGTTGGACAGACAAGACAACTGCAGACGTCTGCAGATTGCAGAAAGTGCTGCAGTGCGCCGTATCAGTGCAGAAGAGTCATGTCTAGCCGGCGCGGCCCATCGTGGGCCCCTATTGGGCGCAAGAGGACCGCATCGACTCCGCAACCGCAAGCGAGCCCCAAGTTCCCAACTTAATGTGACCGCCGGCGCTAGCAATGTCGGCTCTGCGGACACCACAGTAGCAGCAGCAGCAACAGCAGCAAACGACACTACTGCTATCCCGTTCCCAGCGTTGCCATTCCCGACTCCCACGACGTGTCTCTGTTCTATCGCAGTCTCCCTATATGGCGGCAGAGGTGGCGACAACGCTTTTGTGTCCGGGGAAGCAAAGGTTACTTTTGTTTAGCCAATTTACCTACCTTTGGTATTGTTTGTTGTGTCGCTTTGTTTAACCTTCCGGCTGCACCGACGTCCTCTTTTTGGTCTCCTGTCTCCCTCTGTTGCTTTCTTACTTCATCTCTCTTTCTACCTTAGCTTTGCAGGCTCTGTATCACTTTGCGTTTCCTGCTTTTGCCGCTAAAGGTTGGTGTGATACCGGCGGAAATACCATGAAAACGGCCACCTTTACTGAAATGCTCGAAGCTGTATATATACACATATTGCACATGATCTAAATTAAGATGTTGTTTGCTTACTTTTGTGTTTACAAATTGAAATAAACTTTGCGCAAAAGATTGTTGTGCAGTATCCGTTACGCGAGTCTTCACATTGTGACAGCGCTAATTTAGTGCTTAGCTAAAGTGGCCTACAATATTGCCCGTTTACGCACAGACTTTTTCACGCAGTTGGCCTTACACCAAGCTATCCCGCAATCAATAGATGTTTGGAGCTCTATATTGGAAGGTCAGCCGTGAATGTCCGCATATATTTTAAGGTCCTCAGCACACACTTTATAACAAACACTAAACTCACTTAGCTTCAAGATCGACGAAATAATTCTAGATGTATCTTAATTCCGATATATTTATGAAAAGAGAAAAACTTTTACTTATATAATTCCCATATATCCACGGAAAATATAGTGTACAACCTTGATCAGGAAAAAACAGACGGTCGAGTAACCCTTCACCGATTTAATAATCGGCTTCGGAGGTCCAATTCGGGGTCTAAGGCCAACAGCTTAAATTTGTCTTAGTTTTACTACGTGGTCAACACGATCGAATGTGCGAGTGAAATTAAAAAGGCGACGTGAGTACCCCGATTTGGCGCAAGAACTCAGTCATAAGCAACTTCAAGTAATCGCGTAGGCAACCTTTTTGTGCTGGCTGACTCCCAGTCAACATTTAACGTCCACGAAACCGCTCTCACATTGCTGCTCATGAGAGAGGCCCCAAGAAATACAAATGAGATACAGTGGGGATCGGAACCGTGCACCCCTGTGTCTCCTCCGGGGTCGCAAGATATACGCAGGTGCTGGACGCCCTTCCGTATAACCGTGCTACTGTGGAGCCTTGTTATTCTAACTGGCAATTAATCTGGGCAACAATTTTTCTATGCATCGATCGATGTTGCTTTGGTTTCTCCATTCAGCAACCTGCAACAAGACCCTGGGCGTCCGAACGGTAGTTTGGAAGAGAGCTTAGTCTACTTTTTTTAATGGTCATAACAAGGAATCTCCGAAAGAAGAGAGGGAATTGGTGTTACATAGTTTTCTGTATAAAACAGTCAGGGGAAAGTAAGCTATTATTAGAACTGTTTTTGTATCTCGGGTCACGGGTCTTCAATAGCAGGTCGACTGTGATAGACACTAAGTGGTTTCCAGCGTCATCATAGTTGTTACTCATTCGTGAGAGACCCTGCTGTTTATCTTCAATTGCTTCAAGTCTTTAACGCCTCTGCTGAAATAGAGCTCGCCTATTTTAAAGAGCTTTACACTGTTGAACTCCATAATTTACTCGACGAACAGGTTATTCACACTGTTTTCCTGCTTTTTACTTTTTTATGCTCATCCTCTCTTGATCTCTTTCACACCCCTTAACGCTAGGATCCCCCGCCTAGGATATGTGAACTGAACACGCTTTTGTAGCTATTAGTACAGCAATTTGTCCTTATATATATATATATATATATATATATATATATATATATATATATATATATATGCCGGTTTATCTATGCCATAGCGGGTTCGGGACAGAAAATCGTAGCGGGGATATTCTGTTTTAACGTACCGTCCTATCTTGTGTTTAGTGCTGCCATTATCCGTCCACAAATCGTAAGACACACTCTAGACAAGACGATATAGATAAGCCACGTGCATGCTTGCATACGCGACCATGCGTAAAATGGTTGACCATTTGTATATAGCAATTTAATAGCAGAAAACAACATAAAATCATCTAATCGTTAAAAGGTTGTTATATATATGCACACTGATTGCACATTAGCGTATACACTTGAATATACTAAACCTGTCTGTTTGACTATCACAACGGTTTAAATCGTTATATTCTTACGGTGGATTATACTGGTGGACTACATAACGGAGACTATGGAACGTCACATGCTTTTCTAATAGGAAACACTTTACAGCATGTGTCCAAGTTGTACTTTTATGGCGATTTATCGATCCTTGTAAGTGATGTAGAAATGGACCCGTTTTAGCAAGCAATCACATTTTTTTCTGCGGCACTCCGCGATCTTTACGGACCTATTAGTATTATTGCCGAATTTTAGTGGTGCCGACATTAACTCTAAGTATGCAACATACGCTTGAATTATATGCAGGTAGCCTCTATAGAAACGTTCATGCTGAGAAATGATATAAACTTTTTGCAAATTAACTGTATATATATATATATATATTTTTTTTTTTGTGGAGGAGGGTGAATGCTTTTACGCACGCTACGAGTACGGGGTATTCCCCTCTCTCGAGCAGTGTGGGACTCGACCCTAGCGGTTGGATGTTGGTCCGCCAAGACCCCTACCCACTAAACACTACTCCCCCCTTAAGCTTCACTCTCTAATGGCCCAGATATCCATAGAACAGTACTATGGGCCATTAGGAGAAGTGGCGAGCGCCTACCGGATCATTTGGCCGAGGTCACTCACGGGTTCCCCCACCGGTCCGACGTGCTTGTCCCAACACCTGCGAACCCGTCTGAATACAAGCCACGTCATCTGTTAATGTCCGAAGCGCTATCCGTTCTCTTCTGTACTTGCCGAGCTCGGTTTTCTTTTTCATCACTGCAGTTGCCATTTCCTCGCCCAGCTTCCATGCTGATGCTGTGCTGCATATGTACTCCACAAACATTTTCATGTTACTTCTCGCGGGTCCGGTGTTCTGGCTCCTCGTTTTTCTTCTTCTCTGTACCATTTCAATCTTAGCAGCGCTATGGCAGTTGTTCTTGCCTGCTCTAGTTCATTGCATTTCAGGAGAGTGTGCTCGGGGTCATCGTCGACGGTGTCCGCACAGTGCACGCAGGTTGCCGAGGGAGCTTTGCCAATACGAAAGAGATAACTCTGAAAGTCAGCATGGCCAGTGAGACACTGCGTAAGGAAAAAGTTAAGTTTCCCCTGCCGGGCGGTCTATCCACCTTTCGATGTCCGGGATGAGCAAGCGAAGTGAATGGCCCGGTGAACATATATATATATATATATATATATATATATATATATATATATATATATATAAGTACAATAAAGGCCTTTTTTTCTGTGCAATAACATGGCGCTTTGCCGACAGACTGAATACTAAGCAAGTATGTCGGTGTGTATCCATACATACACCCATGCACACATTCATTAACACCAATAGCTGATGATCACCATTTCACAGTTAGACACTCGAAAGCCCTGACAACGGTCCTCTACGTTGCCGCATTGAGCAGAAAACGGCAGACTGACAAGGGGTGCTTGAACGAGAACGAATTGAGTATTGTTGTGATATATCGACTAGCGCCTGATACATCATTTACTGCTCGTAATGCATTAGTGTGGTCCGTGCGTGGCATAAAGGCATGCTTAGGAGAATAACAAAAGGTCCGCCACGAACGACGTCTTCCGTCTGCGATGAAATCGAACGAAACGTGATCATTAACCGCCGTGTGCGCGACAAAACCAGTTTCGCAGTAAAAGAAACAGTTACTTTTGTTGCTTCTTGTTGCCATTCTTTTAGTTGTTCGCGGTAAAAATGTATGTGTTCACTTCGACTAGGCTGTCTACGCTGGCTCAACGAGATAGTACGAAAGATTCAAAGAGATGCATACACAGTTTGCATGGAAAGTGAAGCCGCAGTGGCGTGGCTACACGTTATATATATATATATATATATATACATATATTTCTTTTTTTTCACGTTGCGTCATACCCTGTACATAACGTGTGTGTGTATGACCGTACATTACTTTTAATATTCGCGAGAGCATTAGCATCCTACGATTAGTGCTTGCTTCGTGCTTTGAAAAACCGTTCCACACAGTTTTGACAATCGGTTGAGTTGTCGACAGACATACTTTAACTGGATGCCATTTATCGCATAACGACAAGATACTGCTGCTGTTGCTGCTGTTGTTGTTGTTCTCGTCGTTATTAGTATTCGCGCCACCGCTAACGCCCAAACCGCTCTTTGTTGTGTCTCTGTGTGTGCCTGGGTATGACGTGTAGTCATTCGCGTTCTATGCTTATTTGCGTGCGTTTACGCGTGATTACGTTTATTGGTTTGCTTGCTTGCGTACATGCTGCCCGTTCGTACACGTGTTTGTATACGAGCACGCCCAGTATAGTGTGGTTTTTTTTTACAACACTAATACTTAGAGAGGCGTATCCTCCTCTCTGATCTGTGACCCGTGGCACAGACGTGGTTGTAACGGCCCACCCCCGGCGTTTCGGTATAAAGATGACACAAAGTTAAACCACAACGACAACAACCACCGCAGCCACAACACTCTTACAACAATAGCAATGAGCTGGCTTACATGGTATGGCAAAAGCTGCGGCAGTTACTCGTATACTATTGGCAGCCACGAATGTAACAGACATGCACATAAAAACCACAGAAGCATTGATGACGCCACAGAAATAAAGACAACAGACCATTAATAACAGTGAGGATAACAATAACAGTGACGGTCAAAAGCAACAACAATAGCAGAAACAATAACAACAACAGCAACAACAACAACAGCAACAACATCAACATCAACAATTGTAAGCCCTCTAATATAACTGTAAGCACAATGATTAAAGTAACATCTACATGATGTATGGGAAATACAAAAAAAAACGATTTATGTTTATTTTGTGCGTGTAAGTTACTATTCATGACAACACAAGGACCGCTACGGTAGCTGTTCACTGCCTATTCTATCAATTGACACATGGTAGTTTAGGCTATCCCGTTCATTCGTTCGATCGTGCCCTGATCGTCGATCGAGCATAGCCGCATTGATTGCAATTGTTGTTCGTAGAATGCACTCTGTTTTTTTATTAATACGTCACTGGAATCGTAGGTTCATGGGCATTAGTCTGCGCATGGCTGCCGTTGGCCGCTGTTGATCTACCAAAGCTGTAGCAATAAATTAGGTTCGCTCGTCGGGGCTCGTTTTTGCAAATTCTTCCTGGGCCATCAACACTATATCCGTGTGTCGCGATGCTGTCAATAAAGGGCCTGCGAAGGTCTTCAAGGACACGACCGGCCTTCCCGCCTGCACGTAGCAGCTCTTGCGTCTGGTGGCCGGCAATGAACGTACGTCATTTGCTCAGCAAGTTCGCCTGTCTTGGGAAGCTCCCACCTACGCCCGAAGTTTACAAGGCGACGGGCGGAAGGTTGAGTCTCAAAGGATTTTGCCAGCCAAACACGAAAGGAGGTGAAAGATAGGTTCGCGACCCCTTGCCACGTCCTTTGCTGCTGTTACGCTATTAGCGTGGACAGTTTTCTACCGCCACCGCTGTTGTTGCAAAACAAATGGCTGTTGTCATGTTTTATGGTTGAAGATGTCGCCGTCATGGTAGTGCTGCTGCTGTTGTTGTTGTTGTTGTCCGTACCGATGTTGTGGTTGTTTTTGTTGTTATTGTTGGTGCTGTTTCTGCTGCTTTCGTGATAATTGATGTTGTTGTTATTACTGTATTTGATGTTACTATTGCTTTCGTTTCGCACCATTTCGGTTTTAAGCACGCCGCAGTTTTTGGTGGCGTTGATAGTCGTCGAGGCTTTTTGACAGTATTCTATGCAATGTGTTCCATTGTTATTAATTGTTCTACGCCGAGTGTTACCTGTTCTGTGTTTACGCCGAGTCGTACCGGCATTCGTTACGTTGCGTAGCTGATATGCAGAAAGAAACTCGTTAATCTTATTGGCAGTTAAATTCCCGCTGATAATTATACTTACCCGCCGTTTGCGCTATGATTTATACTATAATGTTAGTACATAATAAAGGTTTGAAGAGGACTGCCCTAATTTTAGCGCCTCATTAAACAATATGCAAGCATGAAGACACAATATATATATATATATATATATATATATTTGGTTAAATTGGTTTACAAAAGAAAGCATACACACAAATTAATTAATTAGATCCAAGCTTACATTGTCTACCTTTGTGTATCCATTTATATACACTGTTTGGGTAGAGCATAACTGTGAAATAGTGTGCAAAATTGGAAAGAATATGTGAGGGGTTGCTCATACGCATCGTTGTTTGTTTGATTCTCCCTTTGCAATGCCACAACGCAAAAGCACTCATTTTGAACGGTCAACATGATTTTCGTATGACAAACCTTTAATCATTCGGTTAGTCAACCAAGTGGACCCATGTTCGCCGAATCCGGTTGATTGCGAATCGTCGCATCGTTGTTGTTGTTGTCGTTGTGGTCGTTGTTGTCGTTGTTGTTGTTATTGTTGTTAGAGTCATCACACTATCGTTGTCACTGGCATAGAATTGGCATTCCGTTTTTGTTTGTATAGGCAATATACAAGTGGGTGACTGGCCGTCCGTCTGTCTGTCAAACACTGAATGAGTAAAATGTAGTGTCCCGCCAGCATCTGTTCCGCCCGGTGGAGTAGGCCGCGATTGAATGCTTCTTGGTCATCGGTGCCTGTTGGTCAAAGAGACGACTTCAACGTCATCGGCGAAGACCGGCTTCACTCGTTGTTGATTTATGATGACGACAATGATGATCACGATAGTAACGGCGGCAAAAATGATTTTATAATAATAATTATTATTTTTTTCTCAATGAATGGAAATGTGAGGTGCGAATGTAAAGTATATATATATATATATATATATATATATATATAAGTACTATTGTGTGGATCGGCAGTGTTTGCTGTGAAGCGTCTTTAGTTTTAGCTGACAAGACTTCCGGCAGACCATTGGTCAACGCAGCGTGATTCGTAGCATTCACAGACACCGTCCCGATTCCGTGGAAAACCTCAGACCCTGTATATATATATATATATATATTATATATATATAGATAGTGATGATTTATTAATCATTTACAATACGTTTGCACACTTGGCAGTGCTCGCCTTTGCTCATAGTTGTCATGGTACTGTGCCCACATGCTATAGCCTGAGAACCACTTTTTTAATAATATTAACATATATTAACAATAGAAAAAATAATTAAGCGTGGCGCTGGGCTTTGTTTAAGAGCATATTTAGTTACGATGCAATTGACTGACAGGTAATGGTGGCATGGGTTTTTTGCCGTGGAATAGTTATGCTCGTCTCGAAATGCGTGCGTGGGTAGCAATATATTTACTCGTATTGGTTCACATCTACGGCCACTCTACGTCGAGTGCAACAAAGGCAAGTTTAAACTTTTGTAGACAGCCATATCTGCAAAGGTTACCAGGAGGCACCTAGCAATATATTCCAGCTAAACCGTAATATCTAGAACACCATAGACAGACGTACATTCCAGGGTGTAGTGATTATGAATATTTCACTTCTACATGCGTACGGCTGTTTGCATTGAATCCATCCTTTTGGGGGAGGTCTCGGAAATGCATGATGCACAGGAGAGGTCTCGGAAATGCATAATGCACATGCAGCATTGGCAGCCGTCAGCAACAAGTGTGGGACTCACAAGTGTCGAGTGGTTTCTTTCAGTGTCCCTAGCAGCACTCGCTTCAGTGTGTCTAAAGTGGATTGACTCAGCCTAAAGCCGGCTCTAAAGCAGTGGTCTAAAGAGAGCCTGGTTGGTCTCTAGCTCTTCGTTAAGCCGCAGAACGATTAGCTCCTTAGATTCCAGAAATCTCCTCATCGTTTTAAGGAAATAGATAGGGTGGTAGGCAGACGGTCTGCCTTCCCATCAGGTTTAGAGCCATCTTGGGAGGGATTCCGTCGGGCCCTCTGTTCATCTTGCTTATCATGGGGTCTACCCCCAATCGAATCCAATTTTCCCATGCTGATGATGAACTGATTGGCCAAATTATCCGACTCTGATCTATAGATGGACATATGAACATTGCGTCACTCAAAAGTTTAGATTCGTGAGCTCCACTTTAATCAGCAGATCCCGGTGGAAGCGAGCGCGTGTTGTCGAATAAAAATCGTCTACTGCCGTTGTAGTCTGTTGTTTAGTGAAGCACATCCGACTGAGCGTATCCCGATTCAACGCAGTGTTTTTTGTGAGTACAAGAAAAACGGAGCAAACAAAGACCCATTTGCGTAATATGACGTTTTTTCTCACTGCCACGAAGAATCTGAATACGACTACTTCGGTGGCGAATTTTTGTGCTGTTTGATGCTGAATGCTGAACGAATGCTATTATCATAGGAATCCGACAAAACGTATTGACTGACCCAATAAGATTTTTCTTCACTACTAGTTGGAAAATGAAGCGTATATTTTAGTTTCTCGCAACCTCTATATTTTTGCACATATCTCGTTGCATCTAGTGTAGGGGGACTTTTTCCCCTATATATATATATATATACCACTAGCAGTTATTGATTAGGTTTTACGGAGAGACAATGCGAGGTCTAAAATCGTGTGTCTTTTCCAAGTGGTAATACTTGCATGCAAGCTTCTGTGTGCGTGTCTTCGCGTGGCCGCAACGAGCGAATCCTAGTTAATCTTTTATCTGCTGCCAGTAGTTTATGGTCGCGTTTGGAGTAGCATGCCACCAATCCGCTCGAGTAGCGTCAATCGAGGTAATAGATAAATTCGTGTCGTTGGGCCGTGGCTGAACAACAAAGGGCCAGAACAGCTAGTTACAGATTCGTCTATGAGTCGTAAAAAGTGTCGATTCTTCTCTGTGCTCTCTTGTCTGCTTGTATATTGCATCATTCCCTAGGCCCCCGGCATCCACCGCTTGACTTGGTTATTTAAACACACATCTATCTACGGCCCGAACGAGCAGAGAGTTTTGCTGCCTCGCGGGTTGTTTTGGTTTACAGGGCGCCTGTCACCTCGACTATTGGCGACTGCTCAAAGGCCTTCTGTAAAGTTAGCAGATTCGAGTACGCTCCATAATCCGCAAGGCTGCAAGTTTGTTTAGCAAAAATCTGCGACAACGCTAACCCTATCCACCGCCGCCGCCGCAACAATTAGAGTATGCAGTTCATTGAGTTGAAAATGCCTTTCTGTTTGAAAATAGGGAGGCTAGTACAACTTATCTCGGTGGTGCGTTTATACCGTGACTCTCAATTTATATATCGCTGGTCCGAATAAGCTCAACCCCGTGTTACTTATTAAGACGGTGCCGGAACTGCTCCGTTTCTGCTACTGCGACTCCTGCCGCGGTGAATGATGTTCTGTTATTAAGGATAGGCTCTATAGTAGACTTTAAACGTTCATTAGTTTCCACGACTTGATTATATGAAATTAATTAGAGCGACTTGTTGAAAATCCTTTCGGCTAGATAAAATAACGCTAACGATGATAAATGTAGGAATGTATGTCAATCGACGCAGCTGCAGCTGCGCTACTGCCCTCGAGCTGCTGGAGCTATCAGTAGCCTAGTAACAGACTTCGTTCACATTGGCAATAGCCGAGCACAGCGCCTATGCGGCAAGAGTACGCAGTGTAGTTGTCGACTATATATATATATATATATATATATATATATATATATATATATATATATATATATATATATATATATATATTAGTAAACGTAGTGGTGGCGACGATGATAAGAGCGACACCAAGTAGCGGCGATATCTTATCGAATTTGGCTTGACGTATTGTATAGTCAGGGTGCAGCAAACTAAAAAACAATCAAATCATACGACGTCTGGGCAACGTTATGTTAAAACCTTAGCTCTAGTTGACAGCTGTCACATCTGTCGACGTCTTATCAAAAACGCGCGTCACAAAGAAATGTGAAATGCATTTATATAGCTCATGCTCATAGTAGAACTTGAAATCCGTTGGTGTTCGAGACTATGAGAGCTGCGGACCCCCTTATGCTCACGCTGATTCGCCGCATAGGTAGAAGCCTTAGCCTTTCAGCGGGGGCATCCGAATTCTTGCGTCAGAGGCTGTCGCTTGACATTCAACGAGGAAATGCTAGCGTCTGTTTGGGGCACATTGTTGAACTAGGCTAACCCAGTGTTATAAAACCCGTGAATACACATTCGCGCGGCGACAAATGTCCACTCCAAAGTGCTAACATAGCGAAGTTAGATAAATAAATTACACATTAAGTCTAGTACTCTTGATGCAGTTGTTACTTCACTTGTTATGTCAATACGTTTATCACTACGATCATTTTCGGTACACTGATTAGAGTGTGTCGACGGTATGCATCTAGTATATAAACCTCCCAAGCCGAGACCATCAAACGTCGAAGTAACTTCGACATCACGGACCTTTGGACTGTTGTCCGGTTGCGTTTGATACTCTAGCGGGCTGGACCTATGACGGCTGCAGACCTTCAGTAGTGATGTCTGCAGACCTTGATGTTGATGATGATGATATTGTGATTTGTTTGCGCTAACTTGTGCTTTCGTATGACCTTTCAGTGGCGACGCGTCGTTGAGTAGCAGCAGGCGGGGCCCCAGCGGCGTGGCGTGGTTGCGCTTCGCGCTTCCTACTGGCTAGCTTCGGCCGGGTGAGCCGCCAGCCAGGCCGTGCAACGACGTGCACGATATCGCGTCGACCTCGCCGTCGCCCCGGCTCCAGCCGCAGTCATGATCTCACCGCGCCGTCGTACGCTACTACTGAAGACTGCTGTGCTGATCTTCGGCTCATGGACCGATCGCCTCACTGGCGTTCGCCGCCCTCTCATCGAAGTCGCGCGCGACTCAACAGCTGCTCGAGGCGCCCTCCCTGCCGCGGTTATTCGTGCCGCACGCCGCGGTACGTAGAACAACAAAGAAACAACAACAACAACAACTTCGTTCTAGAAGTCCTTCCAGTGTTCTGAATGCAAAGGAACGAAACTAAAGCCAGTTATTCCTAAATGTCGGAAAGCAGGGGCATATTATACGAGAGCCATACTGTCCGGGCATTAGTTGTCATCGCGCTATAACCGTGAAAGCTCTAGAGTGCACGGAAATCCTGAGGTTTTCAGCGCGTTTGCCAGGAAGTCGTTCAAAGCTGCGTGCCTCATTGCACGAGGGCCGTGCTACGGATACATAGTAAACCGTCATGTTCGAGGGTTAGAACCCATGTCCATTCGTATAAGTATGTATGGAAAAATGGGGTTTGCTTTTTTTGTTTGTTTATTTGTATAAGTATGTATGGAAAAATAGGGTGCTGCTTCCTCCAGACTTCCTACCGACACAGCCCTGACTCTGGCTCTGTCGCTGTCAGTAAAGGCTCGTTCAATCAAACGCGACAGACGGGCTTTGTTTAGAGGAGGAGACGAACTCAGATGAAAGGAAGGAATCTTCCGGTGGCGAGAGGTCTGTCATAGACAGCAGTCCGTTTCCTGTCAAATCTAGGGAGGTTGAAAATCCCCCGTGTTTTTGAAGGTCTAGAATGGAAAGTTTCCCGTCGTATCTAAGAGTATTCGTTATGCTAGAACATTGACGCAACGACCGCGAGGCAGGCCGCAGTAACGCCATCCATGATGCCTAGGTTACCTTTGCATATGGGCAAGGATGCCAGTTTGGGTGCATGTTCTCATATCGCCAGGTTGAGCAGTGTAAAAATAAATTCCGCTAAGTTCGCTAACTGATTTAGATAGGTTGTTGTCGTTCATCGACTCCGAGCCCATTTGCCGATGAGATAGCGGCGAAGACGAGGACAAACGTAAGTTGCGATTAAGGCTTTAGCCTGTCGATCTAGCTAGCTATCCTGACCTTAACCAGATGGTTGCAGTGGAGCGGCTAAAAACTCCAGGTTTCTACCGAAGGCAGTTCTGCAACCAGGTAACAGGCCTCTCGTTTAGACGACGCGTTTAGGTTTAGACGACGCGTCGTTCACATTTGGCAAAACAAGCATATAAATCTCACGTTTGCGCAGATTTAACAACAGACGGCGCTCCTCGGCAAACCGAAGAATTCTGTGCGCGTCTCAAGCAACTGTTACCTGACCTCCCGCCAACACGCCATCGTCACTATACCGCATATTTAGAGAGCTTTTCAATGAGTCAACTGGCTGCTTGCTCACAAGGCAAAACAGCAGCAGCCGAAAGGGATCATCCTTGTTGTAAGTAGAGTTGATAATCAAGAACCTGATCAGCCAACACTAAATTCGAGAGTTTTTGGCAATAGTATAGGCCAGGAGGCTATTCCTTGGCCGTACGCAGGAAGTGGTACGTACGGACACTGTTGAGAGCTGAACCATTAGCGCGGACTCTGAATCGAAACTGTAGAAAATCCAGCGTGGCAGCAACGATAGCAGGCCGAGCAGAAGTCGTAGTCGAATAAAGTATAATCCCGCAGCAGAGTCTTTAGAGAAGCCATTGCTCGCTCTGGGAGTCAGAGTCGGGCACTTGCCCCGCGTACTTAATTTGGACTTGTTTGGTTAAGTACTGAGCTTGTTCAAAGATTATTCTTGGATTTGTAAGCTCCAAATGCGAAAGTTCTGCCCATTTACATATCCAAACACAAGTAAAAACTGGTTTCGTCGAAAAAAAATGGTGTCGTAAAAACATCATAGTGAATTTCTGTGATGCTTCATAATCTTAGCACATTCGTAGGTATTTTAAGGGTAAGCAAGCGTTGGCTGTTGAGATGTCGAAATTTTGTAAGGGTTCAATTCTTCTTTTAAAATTCTTCGCAACTTTAACCTTGAAAGACCCCATTCCTGAACACGGCGGCGTGTCGAAGTCGTCAAGTTCCGTTTACACTCTGAACTTCGGCGATGTTTTCACTTATTCTAACGGTTACAGGCGGTCCAAGTGGAATGCTTGCTTTTAACAGAATCTTTAAGCTTCTAAATCTCAACTTTTCTAACGTTGTGGTCGCCAGGACAAATTTCTACCGTTTTTGCCGCCAGTGGACAGCCATTTTCGTAAAAGCTTTTTATAAAAACACAAGTTGCTTAATATAGTATTGCTCCATTGCAAAATATACTTTATGATCTGCTACCACACTCCACCAAGTGGTTTGCGTTTTTATATTTTTAAAAAACAAATAGCGAGAGAATCGGCACCAACGCTCCTCAATACATCCCAGAAATTGAATTTTTTCTAAACATATTTATACTGGAAGTATATAATATATATATTACCTAAATAAGTCACGGATCAATATTTCAATTTGTCACAAGAGTTTCCGTCATCATGTATTGCTTTAGGCCCTTTACATTAGAGGCCATGAGCGTTCACATATCTAGTTATCCAACCGTTTTTGTGGCAGCGTGGTCACTCTCAGCGGTAAGACTACCATATATTCTCAATAGTTTAAAGAAAATTCGGTCAAAATTAGGGATCACACCAGTAGATGGCAGTCATGACCTGCGTACTAGCCCCCTAGACCACGCGGCCTACATTGCGAGGCCTACGTGCTATGCATTACAAGCCTCTGGCTACGCTACTTTGGTACTTTTGTGCCTGAAACTTAACTTAACTGTGACTCTCCTTGCATATAAATATCTCTATACTGCAAAATAGTTTACAGAAATATATAGATTGTTACAATAGTAATTGCTGGCAATATGAACGCGATAGAATGGGTGGCCGACACTGCGCCAAAATAGTGCGAATCACAGCTAACGTTTTTCTCGAACTTGCTCAAATGAATGTTGCAGGCGATCGGCGAGTCGAGTTCGCTCTTACTTCGCCGAAAACTTCGCGAGAAACTGCCATGGCATGAGGATCAGAGCAAAGACAGCATTGATGGTCGTAACAATGACATCGAGGCAGCCGACCCTATTGAGAGTTTGCCAAACACTTCGGCTGCGAACCAAGAGCTCGCAGTGACCACGGTTCGCCATGACCCAAACGCACCCGGAGAAATGGGAAAACCCGTTGTATTGAAGAACCTCACAGACGCCGAAAAAGCCAAGGTACGCACATGCATTTTCCGACAATTGCGATAAAAGTGCTTATATATCTACAGCAGTATGATAGCTAGTCACGACGCAAGGATTTTTTTTCAAATTTTAATTAAAGCACAAACTAGCGAGTCGAATAGTTACCCCTAGCTCCAATTCCGACAGCTAATTTGTGGAATAGTGCCCTATGTTTTTTTGCCTGCTCGTTCAATAAGCTTTATTTCTGCTAGTTGGCAAAATACAACTCCTTGCTCTGTCCGTTTTTATTTAGCCCTATCTGAGGCTTTCTACGGCAAGTCACAATGATTGGACATACTGTGTATATAGGCGGATCGTGCTAACTTGTTGAAGCAAACGAGGAAGCCTTATTAAATTTGTTATAAAAGACCTAGCTAGCCCAGCTAGGATTGATTTTGAAGATGTTTAAAATACTTTTAGTTTGTTCTTATTGATGTAAGGCAGTCAATTAGACATAAACTCGATCGACAGCATTCGACCACCCTACGTGAGTCATCATGTATCGTTCTCGGTTGCGACAACAGATTGCCTCTCTTTGCTAAGCAGCACATACTGTTTAAAGTTAGACATTGCCTTCAAGACATGAATACATTCAAGTCTTTAATGGTTCCCAAGACCTGTAAAATTTATTTACGCATGTTTTCTTACAAAGTACCAATATTTGCGTGTCGTTATTGCAATACGTATGCCCTGGCACATAGATATAACAACAACAACAACAAGTACCATTATAGCTGCAAAAGAAGCCAACAGTAACAACAACAACAACAGCAACAGCAACAACAAAAGCAGCAACAACAACAACAACAACAACGACACCAACGAATATAACATCTGCGACAGATTCAACGGCAGTAGCTATTCAACTAGATTTGTCTATTATTGGAAAGAGGTAGTCAAACGTCAGTGAGTATGCCTTGGCTATGCGAGGTACCAGGAAATCTTTGCACGTCGGCCATTAACGCGTCGTATTTATATGGCCTATTTGTATGGTTGGTAACGATAGCCATATTTTGTCCGAAGTACTAACTGTGCGCACGCACGTTCTCCTGCTCTATCCCTCTCTTTAGCCAGCTCTCTCTTCACGCTGAATGAAAATATAGCTTCTCAGATAGTTTCTCTATTTCGGAATGGCTATTTGGCGAGCCAATTTGCCTGTATGTCTATCGTTCTGGGAGACAAGTCATTTGGTATGCCGTTCCGTGAATGCGCGTATTTCGTGCGGTAACGTGCTGTCTGTTATATTGAGTCTGCATCTATGTGTCGAAATCGAAAAGCTGTCACAACACAAAGGGCGTCCTGGCTGATATGCCGTGCGCCTGCGTGTCTTAGCAACATGGTGTCGCTAATGTTGTTGGGTATGCATGCATCTAGTGTTGTGCCTTAGCAACACTCGCTAATGGTGTCGTTTGTGCGTTGGGTTGGGTTGATTCTGAGTGAGATCGTAGAGTGACAAGGATTCCACTGAAGCTGACGAAGTAGCGGCGGCCTATTCAACTTCTCCCTCGGCAGTTTCGGCAAATGACTGAGCGCTGCCATTGTTGTTGTCGTTGTGGTGGTTGTTGTGGTTGTGGTTGTGGTTGTTGTTGTTGTTTTTTTTTTGCTAATGTCCGGTGCCGTTTCTGGCATAGGCACGAGTGTCTGTAACGATGTGCCAGATGATAGATATCTTGCTATTAGGGTGACCGAACGACAGAGACACACACTTGCCGAGCACAAGACGTTAATAATCACTACTACCTTTTGAGTACCTTTACCTCTACTACTCGTTCTCCTCCTCCTCTCCTCCTACTACTAATAGGATTTGTAGCTGCGATACGATGCAATATGCCGTCGTTCTCGCACCGTTCGGCACAAATACGTGAATACGTCCGACCCAACTGACGTTTCTATGTGAAGTCGTCACCTCCTAGTGTAGCTTGATTCACAGGCGCCGTGAGTACAGTCATACAGGCATCCGATTTGATGAATGGCAACGAGACGCACGATGTATACAACTAAACAATCGTTATATGTATGGCTCCCTCTCCATTCTCTCTCTCTCTCTCTCTCTCTCTATATATATATATATATATATATTGTTTGTATCGATCTGTAGATCTTTTTATAGAAGCAGGAATAGAAAGAGATTGACAAACATATGTTTGTCAATACATGAAGTGAGGACGAGATTAAGGGAGGGAGGTTGCTATATTGATGCTTCTGCTGATCCTGTTGCTGCTGCTGCTGCTGCTGTGGTTGTAATGATTTCCCGTAGCCAGACCTTACATTGTATATTCGCCGCCTCATATCACAGACATCAAACGGGTCACCGGACGAAAAGCCACATAAAAGCGTCGTAACTGCGTTTCGAAAATGATACCCCTGCTTGCAAATTTCGCCGCACAAAAGATTAGCTGTCCACGGCGAAATGCTTGCAAAAAGAGACAGATAGACGCGTTGTCTATCTGTCTAAGGCATCTGAGCGACATCTGACAAAGTCACGCGCGAAGTATACATATATATATATATATATATATATATATATATATATGTTGTGTGTATAGAGACATTATCCAGGTATATCCTCAATTCTGACGATACCTATTTTGCTAGAAAACATGCTAAAGAGAGAGAGAAACATTACTCTTGCTAGCAGTACTGAGTTAACTGGTTAGAGGTTTTGATAGACTGTAAACGATGTAACATTCATATTTGTTATAGTCAGTACCATGATTGCAATTATCATGGCTATAGGGGTAGCTCGCAAGAAAAACATAGTCAATACAGACATGGCGGACATGGTATACAGCATTTTTACGCTAGAGCGTTTCAAAGGGTTTCCTGAGGTCTGCTAGAGGAGCTGGATATGAAATGGAGCTACTACGACATTGCGAACCGTTGCATTTGTCCATTTAATGCATATTACTCATGGCAGAGTTATTATTATCATAATTACATATATATATATTTATTATCAGTGTTTTAGGTTTACAGTTGCGAAGTTCGAACGTGTTGCATCAGCTTTGACAACAGCATTAGTTTGTTTTCTCGTACCGTGGTGCCTACATAGAAGCGGCATTGCCTCCGCTGAATACCTCAGAAATAAATCATTTTTGCACTGAGCCCCCATTACTTACGCTCGTCCCTTCATTCTGCCTTCTAGTTTCCGAATAAACCTTTTCCCCAGTACAATAAGAATACTCACTAATAACCGTACGCATTTCGAGCGGGAACCGAGCAAGATGGCTTAGTGGCAAAGCCTTTGCCTTGCATTCGGGAGGAGTGGGTTCGAGACCCAGACCGGCCACTCTTAAATTGGTTTGCATGGTTTCCAATTTAGACAAGGTAAATGCCGAAGTAGATTACAAATTAGCCATGACACGAAAAAACCGTACACGGGCAATAGCCTTACGGAAAATCTTTAAAAAAAAAACATACGCATTTGCTAAGTATTTAAATAGAGCAGTGATCGACAACCTGTCGCTGCGGCTGGTTGTGATTGTTGATGCTGTTATCATTGTTGTTGTTGCTGCTGCTGTTGTTGTCCCAGCAGTTGTTATTGTGGTCGTCGGTAAAAGGAGCAATCTTTATGGGCGTCACCGGTACGATGGCGGAGCTTGTTCGTAGTGTTGTTACGCCGCATTTCTACACCCCTCAATTTTTGTTCTGGCTTTTGTTTTTTCTGGTGTTGTTGTAGTGAACGATTGTTCAAGTATTGTAATTCGACAGCAACGCAGCAAATCGCCGCTCTCATCACTTTATGTATCTGCTGTGATTTTTCCTTCAGTCGCTTCAGTGGTGGGGTGAACGAAGCTCTACAGATCGCATTACCTACGTGGTCCTTGACATTCTGCATTAAGGTGAAAAGCGCGCTACACAATAGAGCTGTGTTGGCTCAAATGTTTAGCGTGTCACCATTACGGAAGGCGAACTGTCTAAGCGCATATATATATATATATATATATATAAAAACAAGTAGAATGCAGATGCGTCCACAATGAGCGACAGCAAGATTATTTCCGCCTAAATTGTTATTACACCATACATAGGGGGTATATCACAAACCGCACGTTTAATGCCATTCCTACGCACGCATATGTACATAGTAAGATAACACAAAGGACAATACTCAGCCTTTGCTTTATTATACATAGAACAAAGCAACGACTAACATTACCAATGATGTATCATTTAGATGTATGTATGTATAACGTGCGCTTATACAAATCCTGGAACTTAAGTTAGTGAGCCGTTGCTTTTAGTATCGTCAGGGATCCTCAGCTCTCTTCATGAGTTTTTCCAGCAAAGTATATAGTCGTCAAGGCCCTTAAACATGTATAACGAAAACACCTGCACTTGTTCTCACCAGCCTGCTTGGTTAGCCTCCTATTTAGGAAGGAAAAAAGGACAAAAGCGAACAGAATGAAACATAACGAATTATGTTGGCGTTGCACCGCCTGGGATTCCTGGCAACGCCATTGCGTCGGTCAAAAGCTAGCCTGTGATATATATGGGTGACACAAACTGGCTTAAAACTTGCGACAGCTCAAGACGCAACTGACGCTGATTCAAGGGGGGTTTCGGAAGGTTGAGTTGTCAAGCGGTAAGACATAATCAAACGTTGGACTTGGATAAATTGCCTCCGCGGTAGCCCTTCGGTGCCGCCGTCTGCTGTCACGGAAAGGCACGTCATTCAGCAAACGTCACAGCGGTGACCCACTGGCACTGATGCTTTTCAATCTGCTAATTAAGCGTGCTTTTGTCTACTCTGCTGGACATTATTCAGCGTTTTATAACACATGCATCTAGTACACCAACCTCTTTTATCATGTAAATATTGTTGTCTTCTGCTATGGTCTATGTTTGTTGTTGCGGTTGCTGTCATTGTTGTTATTACTTCCTCTCTGTTGTTGTTGTTGTTGTTGTCGTCGTGGTTGTTGTTGGTGTGGTTGTCGTCGTGGTTGTTGTTGGTGTGGTTGTCGTGGTTGTCGTCGTGGTTGTTGTTGTTGTCGTCGTCGTCGTTGTTGTTGTTGTTGTTGTCGTCGTGGTTGTTGTTGTTGCCGCCGTAGGCGATACTAATGCTACCGTTGGGGCAGTTGTTTTCTCTCATCTTCACTGTCACTGTATATAACTAGTGTTTCTGTATAATACGATTGCTATAAGCTGTACGCTAGACCATTTATCACACACGTACCTAAGTGAAAGGCTATCTATAAACGTCCGACGGCAAATCGTGATTTCGTTGTTAGAAACCATCGGTATGAACGACAGCCGCCAAAGGTCTACAAGATCGTACAATTGTATCATACATACGGTTACTCAAGAAGCATTGCCTCTATTCAGAAGCCACACCAAAGCCAATCAATTCCCGGTCTAGGATCTTTTTCTTAAAGCGGGCACCACGGGATTAACACCGCTACTTGGCATTAGTCTTATACATACACTGCTGCCGTTCTGGGGTCAACAGAGTTACGCGTCAATCGACTGTGAGATTTCAAAAATGCGATTTATGTAAACACGACACGCTAAATGTGAAAAGTCCAAACACAGTCATGCGTATAGGCAGTTTGTATACATGAGCCGTTATCGTGGCGCCTGGTTCACGCCCTAGAAGGTCATCCTGTCATCTTTGAATTCCTGGAATGGCCTCAACCGTTGTTACAGGCTTATATGATTTTTTTAGCTTAGCCGTGTTGATGGTATGCGTCTGTCTGTATATGTACCATTAAAAGCGCTTTGCTTCTCGGTTGTTCTTGCAGGAGAAGGCCGGCTGGGACCAGAATGCGTTTAACTCGTACGCATCCGACCTGATCTCCGTTCACCGTTCACTTCCCGACATGCGGCACCGCGAGTGTGTGACTCAACAGTATCTCGATGATCTGCCAGCAACCTCCGTGGTGGTCTGCTTCCACAACGAAGCGTGGAGTGTCCTTTTGCGTACGGTGCACTCGATCCTCGACCGGTCGCCGGCTCACCTACTCAAGGAGATCATTCTCGTCGACGATTTCTCCGATATGCCGCACATCAAGGTGACAATCCTTCAATGTAGCCAATTATTCCCATATGTGGAAGTATATATATAAATATATATGCATATATATACATAAACTCTTTTAGGAGTCCAGGTGCTAGCTTTGCTACAGCTTTTGCTGATCAGACGGCGCAACTGTTCGGAGTGTATCAGCGAAATTTTACAAGGAATTTGCACCGTCGCTCCTAAATGTTAGAAAATGAATAATCCTAACATAAAGCGTTTTCAACAGTGTCGGTTTTCAATGTAAAGAAAATCAATTTTTTAGTTTTTTGTTCATCGTCAAAATTATACCTAACAACCTCTTACTCAAAACACGGAACATTGAGTTCTCGCAGACCGCTAGGTGCTTAGGGCTCGTTTTCCAGGAGGACATGAGGTGGCATCCTAATCTGGATTGTATTGCACTCAAGTGCTATGCTGTGATATCTGTACTGTGTAGAATCAAATTGATTGGGATCCCCACAGAGGGCTTACCTCTGGTGTAACCTTACTCTAGAGTAGTGGCTCTGACGGAATTCTCCGGAGAGTCAGAATGATGCATTTGATTTAACCTACTTCCGGTGGACAAATATACATGCTGCGGGTTGCTGTGTTTACATATAAAATTTCGCGAGGTATTGTATCTACGGAGGTCGCGTTTTCAGCTAGTCCCTACTCTGAGTCGAACATCAGCTAGGCGTGCAGTACTTTCAAAGTACTTTCAGTATTTTTAAGTCTAGTCAACACACACTTGCATATCACTCTAGAAACCTCACAACTAAATACTACTTCGCTTGCGAAGTAAAGCAATGGCATAGTCTGAATCAGGCCTTTGATCTGGGCATATCCTGAATTGGGAATTGTTGTGCTTTGTTTAGGGGGGCAACCAGCTCAGATTGGATAAGTATATTTATCCACGCGTTTTTACCTATAGTCGTTCTGTAATATGTAAATGCCGTACGAATGGAATACTTCGTGTGCGTGTGTATTTGCGAGTGTGTTGCCTCATTTCTTGTTTGACGTTGTAACAAACGCACCAAATGCTGTATAGAAGTTTTCGTGATGTCCATTGTGATCACCTTTTGTGAAAAGTGCATATGCAAAGCATATTCCTTGGATTTTATCGAGTGTGTTTTTCTTCTATGTTGTTTGATTCATAATTTTTTCAACCGAGAATTTAAGCGGTTTCGTTAATAACAACATGCATTTTTGTTGAATAAACCGCTTTACAACTCGAAACATATATATATATATACATATATATATATATATATATATATAATGGAATGTGCCAACAAACCTACCGAAAGAGAGGATAAACTTACAAAGTGAAGCAATGGTTTTTTCATTTCACAGTCTGAATCAGAGCTGGAGGCAATAAAATGTAAATATAACGCTAACGAGATGAACAAAACGTTTTAAATAATATTTCGGCTAAAAATGTTCCGGCTCTTAAGTACCAGGCTATTACAGATATAAAAAACAAATCTTTTATATATATATATATATATATATATACGCGGACACATTCGCCTTGCTCCTTGGCCGAGTTTCAAGGAACACTTGTGTGAATCTGCCGGACGGCGGCGTAACTTAGCTTGTGTGTTTGATCGTCGGTAGGAACCACTCGACCGGTATATGGCGGCGTATCCGAAGGTACACATTGTACGAGCGACAAAACGTGAAGGCTTGATCCGAGCGCGACTGCTCGGAGCCAAGAAAGCAACGGCGCCCGTTCTCACCTTTCTAGACTCGCACGTCGAGTGCACGCAGGGTAAGCAATGCGCTAATAACGACCTCCAACCGGTGGTCATGTGCTTAGACGCAGGCTCCACCGCACGACTCTTGCTGCTTTCTGACGGAACAGTGAAGACGTAATAGAGATAGAGAGAGATAAAGAGAGAGAGGGTGGACAGATCCATACAGCTCATGTGAGCGAAGACTGTGCTTTTTGTCATTTGTACATGAAGTCATCGGAATCGATGCGCGTTGCCGCTTTTTAACGTCTTTCGTTGTGCTTCTCCGTGTTCTCTGTTTACCGTTTCACTGACGATTGTTCATGGTTTAATGATGAAAGATTCGTTTCAAAGTAAAATCATTAATTACAATTTTGACGTAATTTTTAACTTTTTTTGTCTATATATCTCGAGTCAGTATATCCATGCATTTTTTTTATATATATCTCGAGTCAGTATATCTATGCATTGAAGCGTGCAAGCATCCGAAATACCAAGTCGCGTAAATCCAAACGACTTTCTCTCAATATTTATGTCTGTTTTTGGGGACGGGAGGAAATCGCACGGTGCCAAATCGGGTGCATAACATAATGGGTGATCTTCAGCGTGACTTTAGATGCGGCAAGAAAAGCCTCCGTGTTTTCAGGCCGGTAGTGTGGCGCGTGTCTTGGTGGAGGAACATTCGCCTAAGGAATCCTTTAGAGCTTTCTTTGGTGAGCGCAGTAAACACTTTTGCTAGGCATTCTGCAGTATGCCAGTCGCCCGTCGCTAATCCACCTTCTTCCAGTTCGACCCTAGCCACAATTTCGCTCCTAGAATCAGCAATTCCAACAAGCTGGCGACCATCACTTTGCCAGCTGACCGTTAGGCGTTTTGCTTGGTAGGTAGAGGCGCTTCGACGCCTGATCACTGCAAGCTCTGGAATCTGAGTAGAGGGTCAAAAAATGTATATAAGTCTCATATGGTCCTTATGGCGAATCCGGACAACAACGAAAACCGGCCCTCGTCGAACTTGTCGAAAGTTCTCGAATTAGAAGGACCCGATTTTTTGTTATGGTATAGAACTCAAGTTACCCATTAAGCTATTTTTTCTTCGAGTCCAAGGCGGTTCAGCAGGATCTAATGAAGGCATATGGTATCAATGTCGCAAGTTTTCTCCAGCGACGCATTTGTTCCGTTTACATTTTTGTCAATCTCAGCCTTCACATGCGCCACTTTTCTTGTCCATTGCTGTTTTTGAACATCACATTTGGTTCGTCATACATATTGAAATGTTCAGTTCTTCCAAATTGTTTCTACCATCCCTACACACTTTCCAATGGTCGATCGAAGTTCTCCAAAACGCTCTTGTGTGTTAATTCGCCAGTACGTACTAATTCTATGCTTTAGGTCTCTTCTGAGACATCATTTTGCTTAACACCACTAAAAACTATATGCAGATTATGTGACTAAATTGTATGTATACCACGGTGCTTACAATGGGCGCTGGTATTTGATAAACCGTAAAACTAATAAGTAACCTGTTTCTAGCCGATCATGAATAATAACATAAATGTTTGATATATTTGCTGTTTTTTGGTTAACATGATTATCAGTTTAATACTTGCTGTTATTATTGTAGCGGTTACTATTGTCAGAAATTAGATCACGTTTAATTGTTGCAGAATGATATTTGATTTTGTCACTCGTGCACGACAGTATGCGTCTACGTAAGTAGATGGAATGTTGTAACTGCGATATAATTTGTCTATTGAGGAACGCTTTAACGCCTTAACAACCATACGTTTTATAATTAAATGTATATATATATATATTATATATATGTATGTGGTTGTGTCGTCAGGTTGGCTGGAGCCTCTACTGGATCGAATTGCGCGAGACCCATCAACTGTTGTATGTCCGGTGATCGACGTAATTGCGGACAATACACTTGAGTACAATGTCAAGGAGAGCTCTGAAGTGAACATCGGTGGCTTCGACTGGAGCCTCCAGTTTTCGTGGCATGCCATACCTGACCGGTAAGGGCGAACTGCAAATAGACAAACCCTACACGTTTAACGGCTGCTTCAGGGAACGCAGCATGCATGCCAGCTTCCTGGTTTACAACCATACGCTAACTATACAAATACGAGCGAACTTAAAACGAAACAGAAGTTGCCTTTAGACTAGAGGGCTTATCACATATATCGGCGTCTTCTATTGCTAAGCTTTATGTCTCGATCCGAGTGAGCCCTTCACTGTAGGACCCATATTTACCTCACCTTTAAAGTGCCGAATCGGTAGAATGTTCATTGGCAATAGATATTTTAAATCTCATTTAACCTTATCTTAAACAAGATGCCTAATTAAGATGAGTTTAGTTCGTTTTTCACAAATATAAGGTAACTGCTTGTCATCACCTGGACAGGCTAAATTTAAGCAAAATATGAAAGAACAAAACTTCCAACAAGATGAATCAATACATCTATTTAGTGTTTAGTGAGTACAGTGTAATATGATAGATATTTGCTAGTATTGGTACGTGTAAAATTATGGAAGTTTATCTTGATTTATTCATTCACACACACCAGATATATCTATATATATATATATATATATATATATATATATATATATATATATATATATATATATATACATACATTTTTTAATTTTTGTGAGGATACAGCGTCTAATCTTCCCTCTCAGGGTGCTCATATGTTTGGGTGATCGCAGGCCATTTTTTGACATTCTGATTTTAAACACATTGACGAACCCTTTTTGCTATGTATGACCTGTAGGCTGGAGCTGTTCAGTCAGCTGGACTTCATAGACATAAAAAGCAAATAGTTTGTAAGAGTAAGCTGCATAGTGTGCTTTGCAATAATACATTATTGAGGGCAAAGATGTTTCCGAACTCGCGGCAACAGGTTTCTGGCAAACAGCCGTGACGTTTTCTGTTGAACGACCTAGGCAAGTTGTGTCGATGATTTGACTTCGATCATTGACCCAGTGTCCTTGAATTAATCAAATACTCTCTTCACAGTTTATGCACTTCGATTATTGTAACAAAAACAGATTTTATCTGCATCCCAATAAGGACTCAGACAGGCCTTTATGATAAAAGTGCAGGAAAAGCCCGAAGCATTGTAAGGACGTCAATGTGAAATTCCAGTGTAAACCCAAGTTTCTGCTAAATTATGATAGAACCGCAACATGTGGTTTTAAATATGCGACACTGGCTCGAAAGCTAGTTCGTAGGAAAATTATACTTTACGAAAATTCCTTAATGACGGTAGCTTTCGGCCAAAATGCAATAGCAGCAACAATAACAACAATAAAATAGCAATAAAAACAACAGCAAACGCAACAACAACAATAAAACGGCCCCGCAAGAAACAACCGTAACTATAAATATGGTTTTAGGCGTTGTAAGTTGGTAAGCTTACCGCGACGTGGTTTTTGTTGCTCATGTGCTTAGGGTAATGAAAACCGGCTATAAGCGGTGGCAGCCAGTCGAGAGTCCAACGATGGCGGGTGGCCTCTTTTCGATCAATGCTGAGTTCTTTCGTAGGCTTGGCACTTACGACTCTGGGTTCGACATTTGGGGTGGCGAGAACCTCGAACTTTCATTCAAGGTAAGAAGGCCACGTCATTGTGTATTTTTGCTTTCAGTTTACTCCTTTTTTTTGCAGGAGGGAAATGCTTTAAGGCACGCTGTGCAGGACTACACGCCGACCGATAGCTTTGATAACTACCAGAGCCTCTGTAGTACCTGCTAAAACCCTCATACCTCCTGTCATCCCCCATAACCGGGTCCTATAGGCGACTTATATTGCTTACAGTTAGGGGAGGGGTCTTTAATACTACCACAACCTAACGTGTAACTACCAGCACCGGTTCTTGTTTAAAACTCTGTAAATTAAATTTCCTTGCAAGCCTCAGGCCCTCACAAAGCTCATGTGTGGGCGCCATGCGTTAAATCGACCGCCGCCGAGGCCACATCCAGTTCAATCTAACTTGACACTACGCTTACCAGAATCAACACTGTATTGTGCTTCGTCATAAAACTCTATTTTCGTCGTTTCACGCAACCATCTTACGAAACATGTCTTAAGCATATTCGAAGAGCTCAAAAGACCGATTGCAAGAATAATAATCTCATATTGTTATCGAAATGCACTCATGTACGTATGTTTACGTATTTTCCTTACGTAAATATATTACGGTATCTTATATAGCACCACTACAGATATTTTTTAAACTAGCATCTTCATCTATTTTGGATAAACAAAACTGACATATATATATATATATATATAATATATATATATATATATATATATATATATATATATATGTATACACTATCTCACACCTAGTATATAGATTTATTAATATATATATATATATATATATATATATATATAATATTTTTCTTTCCATTATTTCATGTCAGACATGGATGTGTGGCGGACGACTGGAGATCATTCCGTGCTCACATGTGGGCCATATCTTTCGCAAGCGATCTCCGTATAAATGGCGCTCAGGTGTGAATGTGCTCAAACGAAATTCCGTGCGTCTGGCGAAGGTGTGGATGGATGACTTCGCCAAGTACTACTTCGACCGAATCGGCCATGATCTCGTAAGTGTGCATGCCTGCGTGAGCCTATATGTTTTTGTTTGTATAGTGAGGCTTTATTCGTATACTGCTATCGTTACTGGTATTGCAATGGCAGTAGCTACTCCTGTCGCTACTAATGTATATATCAAATAGGGGTTGTACCTTAATAATTAGGAATCTCATTGCCGACCCGTATGACGGGAGGTCGGCAACGAGATTCCTCATTACTGTCCAACAGACAACCGAATCGCTGCGGCCGCGTGGACACAGCCATGCGAAAACAGATATATTGGTGCGGGTACTATATATATATACGCATGGGTCATCATGCGGCTTCCTACTTTTCCTACCAAATTAAACGCATTGATTACTGCTGGATTATGGATTTATTTTTATTAATATATTCATTTTCTACTAATTGATGTTTTTATACCTAATTTTAGGAGTGATCCTGTACAAAAGTTTATGATCATGAAAACAGCATACAACCGGCACGCCTCTGCCGTCGGTTCTTTTAGGTAGCATTCAGGGCTGCAGTGAACGAGTAGACAGCGTGCTAACCAACCCACTAGGCTAACTAATCTCTCTGTCGTGTGCAATGACCCCTACGTAGCGACAGTTAATTGGTGACATACATTGAGTATTAACCCGCACCATCCTACTGCGTGTCTGTCTGTATTTCTGCCTGTAGGCATGCCGTGTGTGTAGAATCACTCGCGTATTGTCCTCTTTCCTTTGTCTGATTGGTAATCCTCCACACCGCGTTCGCCTGTCTGATGAACCTCCCGTTCTTTTGGCCCTAGACCTCTGTTTGGATTGTACATACAGGGATACATGAATAGCACATACATGCAGTCAGAGTACACACACATGAACATATATATGTATGGGCAATATGTGGGATATATGTACATGGGCGAAATGTATACCTATGGATGTATATTCGCTTCTAATGTTGGTCGTTTTATCGAAATATGTAGATAGACGTCCATTTATTCGGCAAGCCTTCTTTACGATTGCGTAGTTTTTATTGGAGCACACCTAGTATTGAATAAGACCTAACGCAACCCAAATTCCCTTGAGCACCTTATTATCTAATTACTGTAATAACTAGGGCTTTTTTTTGGTTTATTGCTATTTTTGGAAAAAGCTGAAAGTAGACCTGCCCGGGTTGACTATTCGAGAAGAAGCTCTCCTTTTCTGAACAAGTAGCTGCTATCCCAAAGAAAAAAAGTCCAAAAATCTCCATCCACAATCGCCTTTTGGTGACCGTGAGTGCTCATGCTAATGTGTAGTTCTTCGAGGAAGGACTTCCGACGATGGTTTTGTGGGAATACCTTGATCGAAGAAAACTTGCTGCTGCAGTGGGGTCTAGGCAGAGAAAACTGCGTTATAGGAGTCTCAAAGAGTAGATTGTATGTTCTAGGGGTTTTATAGAGGTTCATTTACTTCATTTTAATGTTACGGGTCAGTTTGGTGAAGAAGTTCTCGAAAGTTTGTGTACCGTTGTAGGTCTACTAGGCACTGCGTCAGAGTAGTGTAGTGTCCATCTGTGTTACATACATAGTACCTAATATTGTCCGTGCAGCCCTTTGCGATCCTTTGTGGCCGTGACCTCCGCATTTGAAGCAGCGAGCTTAGGTTGGTCGGTTGCTGCGGCACAATCCCTGGACGTATGGCTAGAACTTAGACACAGTGGGAACTGTGCTACCGAGATCATTTCGTTCATACGGCACCGGGTCCAACCTAGATGTTTATGTCTTTGTCGTAGGAGCCTTTAAGCTTCTTTGGAGGACATTTAACTGCCCGAACTAAACGCCGTTTCTCCTTCTCTATCCTACGTGGGCCCCCGGAGAATGTCCTTTGGGTCGATGAACTCATCAGGTCTGCCTACCTGGGCTGTTGCACTCAAAGATGCTTGTCCTTTATTTGTTGGAGGAATTTGCCAAATCCTGAATCGGGAATAGTACTGCGCGCAGTTAGTCGGATTTTGCCTGTAGCTGTTTTTGAAGCTCTTCTGACATTTACTCTGGCTGCCGCTGGGTCAACGATGCTCTGAAGAATATGGAGGGCGTCAGCCTATGACCCATTATTTAATTTCACGATAACTACAAAGGAAGAGTCAGGTCTTTTTCTTTTATTTTTGTCGCGATACTCTTCTGTTTTTCGGCCATTGACTCGGATACCAGGGGCATAAATAGATGTTGCATAAAGGCTTGCTTCAAGGCTTCCCCTATGGAGAGTGTCTCAAGGGTTGCCGGGATGACCACTGCCTCTGCCTGGATGCCTTGTGTCATAGGAGAGCTGCAGGGACTGGTCGCTACCTTTTAGGACCTGAGTAGAGAATTCGTTTTAATTCCTTTCAACGTGAGGGATCATTCTTGTACATATCACTCGGGTTTGAGCTAAAGTGTTTTCAACCCCCTTGAATGAGAGGATGTCCCAATCTTGCAGGATAACAGCCTTCCCGTCACTGTGGTGCGGCAATGCATCTTGCAGTCCGGGCAATTGTGGTGATGGTCGTTCGATAAAGCGACCGTCGTCGGCAAACCTCACTGAATAAAGCTATTGTTGAAGCCTTGTCACTAAGCATGTATGCCTTATTGAGGCTGGTGACAGTATATTTGCACGCAGGCCATTCCATTTGCGTGATGCTTGCGTGCTTATTTTGGGTAAGCTCCTCGTTAAGGAGGAGGCTGTGTGTGTAGAAGCACACTTTCCTGTTGCCGTAATTGCCGACGTCTTTGGCTACTGTTCGATTGATTTCTCACCGGCGTCCAAGAAAGAGTCGATGAGTAAAGATAGCACCGCATGTAGAGTGATAGTACAGGATTCTTTCTATTTTAAATATTTTTACCAAAAAATAAGAGAGCACAGCCGAAATTAATAGGAGCCACTGGGTGTCACCATTGGTGACACCCAGTCATTACCAGAGCAGTCAACCAGCAAAGAAACGCCTCAGTGGTCAAGTTGAGTCAGGCGGCAATGCCGATATAAAATGTAAGACGTTTGATTTTGGTCGTCATCACATTAAATGCGGGTGTGTTGTTTATTTTTCCCGCCGGCCGAATCTCGCGTCGTCCGGCGTTTTCCGGCTTGGTCGATCGCTCGGTATGATTTTCTGCTGTCTATCCAACGTGCCTTCATCGGCCCACCGTCGCTGTAATGTGACGTGATGGCGACGCTGACGTGACGGCATTGCCTGGACGACTGACAAACATTCAGGGCGATTATGGCGACATCAGCGATCGGCTGGCGCTGCGTCGACGCCTCCAGTGTAAGCCATTCGCGTGGTACGTGCGCAACGTGTACCCGGAACTTTTCGTGCCGGGTGACGCCGTTGGCTCGGGCGAGATCCGAAACCTCGGAACGGGCGGCATGTGCATTGACAGGTAAGTAACTTTTTTTCTTTAATTGAATATAATATACATATATATAACATTTGGTAATATACCTTTAAAGGCTAACAAGCAGCATCATGTTTCTTTGAACTGTTCTACAGACTACATCACGCATATATATATATATATATATATATATATATATATATTCGAATTCCTATTATATCAGTATTTAAAAAAAAAAAAGTCATTCCGTTGATTGGGAAACACAATTGAGTGACTTCTGTTTGACTTAATGATGTAAAATCTGTTACAACGATACTAAATATTAATCTTGCCTATACATTTTCTAACCTAACATGTGTGCTCTGTATTGGTTTAATTAAAAGCAAAGTCCGGTGAAGTAACCGAAAGCAGTCAGCGTTATTTGTTTAAATGACTACCACGTTACCTGAGAAGGGTGAGTTCAACACAGGATCCCATAAAACAGTTAACTGGAATACTTCTAAGGGAGAAACGGTATTTGCAATTCTTACTGTGTCAAAGGTTATGGCTTTACGGCGATCAACTTAGAATGCTATATAATCATACCACTGTAATGTTATTCGGCGGTAAAGAGACACTTCTAGCTCGCTTTTAGGCATTGGTTAAATAAAACGGTTTGAGGCTTCACTACCAGGCATGATGAGAACGAGATCGCGCAGTTCCCTATTGCTGCTTGTATTGCTTCACCTAGATGTACGCGTTTTCGGCAGCACTGCACTTTAATGATGCTAAAGAGGCGCCCCAATGAAAAAACGTTCATGGCCGGTGGTGGGAGAAACCGCCACCGGAAAAGTATTCTCTGTGTTGAAGCGGCACCATGCAGTTGCCCTGCTTTTGCCGACAATAAAAAATAGCAAACACGTTGGCTGTTGATACCCTATGCTTGCGTAAGAGCCTGCCGTTCTGCCGGAGTCAGAACTTGTAAATCGGATCGAAAGCGATTGGCTGTTATCATGCCTTACCCTGCCAGACCATGGATTGCGGCACGCAGTGCTCCTATGACTGTGTCCCTACAACGACTACTTCTGCTACCGCTACTGCTGGTGCTGCTACGACTATACGTCCAACGTTGCCACATCTGCTTGCCGGCAGAAAATTACGGCAAAGTCCTGCAGTTCAGCGCAGACGATAGGCGCGGACCGGTCAGCAATTCTGCTATCATGCAAGCGCATGCTTGTGTATTGTTAATCCGCATAATTTAGTGCGCGGACAAAGCTCTTTCAGCTGCTTTGCAATACTGCTTGCGCTTTATAAACGTGCCTGCGTTCCGCGATGGGCATCGATGATTGCCACCATCGATAGGCTCTCTCTGCCTTAGTATATGACAGTGTTCATGCACGCTGAATCGGCTATATGCAACCACGTTTATATATATATATATATATATATATATATATATTATATATAGATATATAGCTATATATATATATAGTATAATATATATTATTTATCTATATATTATTATCTAAAACATAAATATTTATTTAACTCCTAACCGGTGCTGTTGGTAAACTGATCAATATCTATATATATATATATATATTATACTATTATATATATATATATATATATATTCGGTTAGATATTTTAACTGGATGGTAAGATGTATTTTTAAGCCCGACACGCCTCCGAAAGTCTGCTATGTTTACAAACAGGCTTTTTCTCTATTGAACTTAGGAAATCGTAGAATCTTCATTAAAGAGAGCTTCGTTAAAGGATCTCTTTCGTTGTTGTTTGCTATATGAATTATGAAGGGACTGCCAAAACGCTTCTGTTACGGCTTGATAGGAGTCCAGAAAAGGGCCTTTTACTGCTGGGACCAAACTGTCCGAAAAAAAATGTAAGTCTATTCGGCGAGACAGGCCAATTTTCAAGCTTTTGTGCCGCAATTGGTTTGCCAATTTGCCAATCCAGTTCCGGCAAATTAAGCCTTCAGGATGAGGACGCCTCTGTGTTCTGGACGGCCTCACACGCTTGAGGAGAAGCACTTGCGCGAAACTGTGAGACGAAAGTCCCAAGTGACCACGAGTGAATTAGCCATGGCTTTGGCGTGAATCAGACAACCATCGTCACTTGTCTTCGCGCCCATAGCCGTGTCAAATCGGCAACTCATGATTTGAGCGAGCGCAGCAAAGTGTAGTAAAATTACTGAAGAGTATCTTTTGACTAAAATCTGTTAACTCGCTCAAATTTTAGATTAATTTAAAGATAAATCTTCCAGTTCGTATATATATATATATATATAATATATATATGCGACGCATGTTTTTACATTCATGTATATGTATCTATATCTAAATATATCGAAAGCACAGCATTTGTCGAAAGACAAAACATTGGCTAGCAAAACGCAAATAGTCGAATAAATTTGCAAAAATCGAGTTTGTGTAATAAAAAGTTTTGTTTTTTACGTTAAAAACAAAACAAAACAAAAAAAAAATATATATATATATATATATATATATATATTGTTTTTTGGGTGTTAACTCAATGCTGGTTCGGTTTATTATACGATTACTGTAAGTCGTCTTCCCCGCCCCCGATCCCGGATTCCCATAGAGTCCATGTTAGCAGAGATAGAATGCTAGCAGCTGGTATACGATCTGTACCTCATAGTGTTGGAAGTAGTGAACGAAAGATAGTGTTCAGAACAACAGCTGACCGTGTAACTTACTTCTTAAGGCTTTAAACGCAAAAGCAAAAACATAGATATCACAGGATATTGAATTCTGTCTCCACGTCCCCCATCTGTCTGGCTTTATAGAAATTCGACATTGTAGGACGGAGGAAAACGGCTCGCGATAATCATATCACGAATCAAACCACAATAGATTTAATACCAAAAATTGTTTCCTAAATATCGGTTTGCTTTATAGGCGTAATGGCAAAATGTGAATGTATAAGAGAAATACGTGTATAAGATGTTGAACATCTTCTATTCAAGCCGTTTGAACGCCAATGTTTGACGTCGTCTTTTCTCCTTCCTACAATCATAGAAAATGCATACTGGCGACGAAGTCCGTCCAATACGATACAAATATTTTCTAAACGTACCGCGGCCCGCAAGGAATTGGGTCAGGGGGTGGAAACGTAATCCCGCCCGCTCTTGAATCACTCTGCTCATATCGGAAATAACGGAGCGGGTCGAGTAACATGCCGGCAAGCGATTGAACATCTTAAATACATACATATGTTACGTTGCCGTATTTTCAACAATGCTGGTATAGCCTTTTAGTCTATATTGGGAATATGTTGCACACGTAAACAACGTATAGCAACGCATAATAGTAATAATATTATATCCATATGCGTATATAACAGTGCAGTGCCGTTTTGCACCATCTTGTTGTTCTACACAGCCCGGCCGGTAAGGATGCCCTGCATAAGGCAGTTGGCCTGTACCCGTGTCACGGTCAGGGCGGCAACCAGTACTGGCTCTACTCGAAAAACGGAGAGCTTCGCCGTGACGAAGCGTGCCTTGACTTCGCAGGCCAGGACGTCATTCTCTATCCGTGCCATGGCTCGAAAGGCAACCAGTTTTGGATCTACCACATGGACGTGCGTATACATGCATATATAATATATACGACTTATTTACCTCCAACTGATTGCCTATGCACGGTTGTTATGGCATTCATAATTGATATTCTTCTACATGGTTACTACTGCTGCTTGCGCTACCATCTACACACAGCCATTATTGGCATACATCCATCATTATCAACGTATCGAGTACCCTCGGCGTTCGTTTGTCCGTCCATTAGCCGAATAATTGGCGACGGGTTACAGCCTTACTTTTCTCAGGCACAGATAGTGGAGTATTGCCATAAACTATGACATATATATTATTATTATTATTATTATTATTATTATTATTATTATTATTATTATTATTATTATTATTATTATTATTATTATTATTATTATTAATATTATTAAATCATTTTCTTTAAATTTGTCTAAAATGCAATGCTGCATATATGTCTAATCAATTTCGAGTATACACACACGTTTATGTTTGTGGCTATGGTGCGATTACAGACGAATCTTCTTCAGCATGGCAGCAGCAAAAAATGTCTGGAGATGTCGCTGGCCAAGACCAAACTCCTAATGCGAACCTGCGACGAAGACAACAACCGACAACGGTGGCGCTTTGGTAACCTTAACGAGACGCTCGCTATCTCGCAGCAGACCGGCGCAGATCGCGGCCTGTAAACGTGATGCCATCCTTAGTGCCATATCGCCCGCCATTCACTTATATCATATATATATATATATATATATATATATATATATATATATATATATATATATATCTCCTCACTATATAAACATTTGTGTCAATGGCAGAGGATTGTAGGTCTGCTAGCCAATGAGTGATTTCTTCCAAATGCCGACCTTCATTACTCAGTCTGGTGAGAGGAAAGACGACTTTCTCAAGATCAGCTCGCGGTTTTCGATTGTACCCATGTAATAGGGACAAATCGTCGTTCGAAAATCAATGTACACGTGTATATAACGAATAAATAAATAATTTATAAATTGACTTATTGTGTTATTTTTACTAAAACGTAGGTACTCATCTTACGAGCTATTTCATTCACATATAGGGATTCAATGTGTAACCTCTAACGTTAATAGGATGACGTTCGTGGTCTACCCTGAGCTTGTAGTGCGCCTTGCGGATCCTCCCATGGACGCGCGCATCATGCCGTGTCTGATCTGCGGTCGTTTGTTATATTCTGACAGGTCCATTTCCGCAGATAAAATGAGCTGATCCAAGAGTTTTGGTTTCTTGAAAAATCAACCAAATTGATAAAATTTTCAAAATACACAATGTTTAAAGTACCGTCAGACAACAATTAAAGTTTTTACAGTGTTTGATTGGTACATACAATACGCCAGTAGTAACAGAAATTACCACGGGGGGAATTCAGTGTAATGCCAGGGCCCCATTCAGGGCCCATACCGATCCATTAAGTATCATTTCAAGCAAGCAAAAGAGATCTTGCGTATAAAATGAGAAAGCCAGAATCCGCACGAGTTGGCCGCCTGTTCTATTGTCGACACAAGAAGCGTCGGCAAGAGTTAACGAAGATCGAGGAAGACGACTCTTTAGCCGCAAAAATGAGACACGTTATAGGTTCGGAATGGTAGTTTTATGCTGCCAACTGTTGACTTTTAACTCTCGGTCCGTGTAACCCTCTTATTGTAAATAAACCACGATTTAACTCACTTTTAATGTGCCAAATTGGCAGTGTGTTCAAGCTAGCAAGAAACACCCCTGTAAAGTTCGTTTGAAAGGTCACTGCTGGTCATTTAATTTGCAGGCACGTCTACGAAAATTTCAATCACAGTTTGGCAGAATTGTGGCTGGATTTCTTACTCCTTCAAGGCTTGGCTATTCATAGCTTTGCTAACAAAAAGTTTTCCTACAATGGAGTTCCGAACGGGTAAAAATAGGGGTCGGAGCACTAAGGTCGGTACGAGGGGGTACGGAGGCACTGTTTACGCATTTTGGTTACGCAAACCTATCACAGGTATTTCCTATAGCATCACTATAAGACATTTCTTCAAACAGCATTTTCATCTATTTCGGATAAACAAAGCTTAATTTCTTTATCTTCGTATATATGAACTTTGATGTCAGATGGTGGATGGTGGCGGATGAACGAAAATAGTTCCGTGCTCGCAAGCGGGCCACATCTTTCGCAAGCTATCCCCGTAAATAAATGGCGCTCAGGTTTGAATGTGGCCAAACAAAATTCCGTGCGGCCGGCAAAAGTCCGCGAAGGAAGTACTACGGCCGAATCGTAGCCGAATCGGCCACGATTTCGTAAGTGTGCATGCTTGCGTGCGCTCAAGTACTTGTATCTATATAGTGAGGGTCTATTCATATACTGCTACTGTACTGCGGTTGCTGCCGCTGGCACTACTACGACTACTTCTAATAATAATAATAATAATAATAATGCAGCGCGCTAACCAACCAACTAAGCTCACTAATCTCCCAGTTGTGCGCAATGACCTCTACGCCGGCGACAGTTAATTGGTGATATACATAGAGTATCAACCCGCACCATCCTGCTGCGGGTCTGTCTGTATCTATGTATGCATGTAGGCATGCCGTGCATGCAGAATCACTCGCGTATTGTTCTCTCTCCGTTGTCTGATCCTCCGCACCGCGTTCGCCTGTCTGATGTACCTCTCGTTCTTTTAGCCCCAGACCTCCGTTTGGACTGCACATATAGGGAGGGATACTGGGATAGATAAAACTGCAGATGATTTCGTGTCTTTGCGAGAACTACACTCAGTCGTCGAACATTGGCAAAAACGCGTGTCTCAATTTGACATTTTTGAAGGCATCCGCTAGATTATTCGCATGCAAGGAGGCATTTCAACCTTTTTATCTTAGGTGCCAGCTAGAGAAGACGATTTGGCGCCGCTTCTATGATACTGATCGATGCTCCAACTTGAAAAAGCGTAGTGGGTCAAAACGTGGCAATAGAAACCGCTGGCCCAGCACAGCGAAGCAGTGAATAGGGAGAACATAGGACGCAGAAACTTAGAAGGTACTCCGAGTGAGAAGAAGCGTAAAGCCACAATAGAAAATCACTGTGACCAATTCTGGAAGAAACCACCACTAGAGAACAATTTGTGTGTTAAAGCACACGCCGTCTCCAACAATACAACACAGAAAATACTTTAGCTGTTTCCAGTATATGCTTGCGTCTCCTGCCGGAGCCAGAGCTTGCCCATCGGAGCGAAAGCGATTGATTATTATCATGCAACCCCCTCACCCTGCAAGACTGGCAGCATGCAGTGCTCCTCCGACTGTCACTATCGCTGTCATGCGGAATACCCGACATGGTCACCTCTGTCGGTTGATAAGCTGCAGCGAACGTCCTGTATCACGGACGATAAAGCCGCTTAGCAATCTCTGCGATCATGCGAATGCATGCTTGTCTGTTGGTAATACGCAGGATTTCGTGCGCGTACAAGGTCTTCGGTTGCCTGAGCTTAGTAGCGGTGCAAGCTCTCAACTATGTGTGTGTGTGTATTGTGACTGCGGTTACCTTCATCGGTAGTTACTCTTCCTCTGCCGTCAATATATGTAAGTGTGCGTGCATGCATAATCACTTTAATTCGAGGCACGTTTGTATACGAACTTATATGCATGTACATCTATACCCATATATATATATATATATATATATATATATATATCGACGTTTGTAGTGATAATTGAATCAACGATTGTGCGTGTAGTGAGTAGTCGACGGGTACATAGTGCACACTCGGAGACAGTTTGGTTGCGCCTCTGAGAAATCGGATTCTTCTCGGGCCCTCCGGCTTACCGAGTTCGATTTGGTTGTGTCATTGCAAATCATATGCTTACACACTGTTGCGCGGATGACGTGGTACTCTAGGTGTTACAAGAGCCAACAGGTCTATTGGTCAATTGGCAGTGTCATCGACTACCACTCGACAGGGACCGAGTTCTGATACCCAAGTTAGGGGCGTTTCTTTTTAGATAATACTTTTTTTGGATTTTGTATTAGGCAGTCGTGCTGCGATGTCGGGTGAGGCCAATCGGAGGAAACCCCCGGATAGCTTAGATATATTTAGGCTGCGGTGCAATTCGCGTGTGGTCGGTAACACCGTGTCATGTAGCTTGCCAACTTTGACTCGAGTTCCAGCGCAAAGATGGATGCGTCGGAAGGTTGTAGTGAATTGCCTTTGGTGTCACGGGTTGGCAGCCGCACTAGACGTTCCTCCTAGAAGCAACACTGCCTCTGACGCCAAACGGAGAAAGTGTTCGCTCACCGAGGCCGTGAACAACTCACCCTGGAGATGGCTTTTCCGTGGTGACCTTACGCAGAATGAAGAGTGCAATTTCTCGCGAGCAGCGTCAATTAGAGAAACTCAAGAGCGACATCTCATTGGGATCTCTCAATACCTTCAAAGTTATGATTCGCAAGAGCTGCCAAGACGGTTCAAGTCCCTGTGACTTTGCAGAGACTTACGCCATCTCACCGAGCAGCAAGATATCAAGGGGAACGGCGGAATTCTCGTGTGGGTCAGCAGTTTGGAAGCCGCTAAAAGTCTGTTGCAACTGACAGTTCTTGGTGGAGTTTCAGTATCGGTTATTTGCCTCCCGCCTTGACGGGTTTCAGAGCAAGAATCCAAGGCGTAAACGTGGCTTTTACCGACAACGAGATACGAGACGAGCTAAGTAGTGCTGGGTTTATCGCCGTACGACGTCTCTACCACTCAACGCAGGCGGCTAAATACCGCTCAATGAGGTGATTCTAACATTTGACCGCCAACCACTAGCGTCAGTGTTTTTAGGATTCAAGGTGATACTTGAACCAGACCAACTAAGACTGTGCTTTCATTGTCAAAGGGCGGACCACTTTGGTGACAGATGCACTCTGCGAAGGGCTTGCAAAAAGTGTGGCAAGTCAGATCACTTGGCTGCGGAATGTCCTAATCCCTCGAGGTTTGTCAACTGCAACGGATCTCACGTAGCTGAATCCCCCATTTGCCCACGTTTAGCCAACCTTCGTAAGAAGAACCGAATTATCATGGAAGTTAGGACCCTCCGACAGGTACAGACGGTTAATCCCTTAGCAGTTATCACAGAACAAGCGCAGTGCCCGGTTCCTGTAGGAGACTCCACACGGGGCGACACGGATGGCAAACCGTCGTACGCTGCAGTCTTGAGGGCAGTCTCATCGACCCAGGATGAAAGCGCTCCAGGCGCTTTTTTGTCCAGACCTCGGCGCCTTCCTCGGCGCAAGCCTACTAGCTATAGTAGCAGAGTAAGCTCGGTCACCCGATCGCGGCCTTTGACACGGAGGGTTCGGAAGCACAAAGTTAAGAAGGCGACGCCGCCAGGCAGTATCGGAACCACCTTGTCTGACCTGGCAAAAGTACTCCAGGGTATTAGCCCAGACCTGACAGCCACACTCACGACGATTGCCGAAGCACTAAAGCCGTTATTAACTTTGCTGCTGTAGTTAAGAACTTTTCCCTATAATGGAAGACCACAGCTCCTACTAGCAACCTAGCGATGCCACAAAACGTCCCGGGTGACGCTGGGAAGGACCTTGCAGGATCGCCTGTCCTGTGTGCAATAACTGATATACAAGAAGAGGACTTTCTAGGCACATATCCGTCAGACACCCCGGCGTCGGGAGCATAGAAGTAGCGCCAACCACTGGCGCATTCACCACCTCGGAGAAACTGGTCGGACACATTCAGAATACCATGCGGTATGCAAGACTAGTCCGGGTGTTGCCCAAGTCAATTAGGGCATTCGTCCCAAACGAGCTCACGAAAGTTTTATTAGAGGTCGCCTCAAACAACGACATCAAGGTTTTCGCTCACTGTTTTTTTGTACCGGTGATGCTGCGCCTTCTACAGATCCGAAACGGCACGCGTTCTCTCACAGTGATTATCAAAGAGAATCTTCGTCAATTTTCGCAGGGTTCAAGGATTGAGAACATTGTACACCATGAAACAAGAACTACTACCAGGAGGGCCCTGAAGATGAGATCTGTAGGCGCGCCATAATCAAGGTCTCCGAGGGGGACGTGGCGCCACCAGGCTTATTGACTCTAGCGATACATTTATATCTCAGTGTGAAAGCCTTGGGTCCCTTCGAGAAAACATCCACAAGCCCCCTCGGACCTTTGCTTGCCATCTCGTCCCCTGACTATGCTACCATCTACTACCTGTAGCGACGAAGTGCGCCTGGCCGTGAGATCCTTCCCCAGGAGCTCTTCAGCTGGTCTTAACTTTCTTAGGCCTAAACTTCTTCAGGATCTCCTATCCGCGGTCCTAGGATCCGTCGCCGACAGACCAGCAGATGCACTAGCAAAAGTCGTAAAAATTCTTCGGTGGAGGTCTCCCCTGTAGCCTTTCAACCTATTATATTAGGGTCCGACTATTTGCTCTCAAGAAGAAAGACGCTCTCTCCGCCCGATAGCAAGCGTCAGAAGAGACCACCTGCTAAATGCGGTGAAAACGCTACGCCCCGCAAATGTTTCACCAGATACATGCGGCTTACGCCTAACCGTCACACTTGGTCTTGCCACATGCCACTATATCTTCGCAGTACGGCCTTTAACAAGGAGACCCTTTAGATCCGCTATTGTCCTGTTTGTGCGTAAAAGACTTGATTGACTCCTTACAGTGTCCCTTAAATGCCTAGTACTTAAACGATAGTATGCTTGGGGTGACCTAGCTACGGTAATTCGTGATACTCACTGAGTCCGGGACTTCGCGAGAGAGAGCGGTCTATCCCTAAACCCCGGGAAATACGAGGTCTTCGTCACGGGCCCCGAGGATATGATCTCGCCGGATATATCGGAGCTATGCCATTCCCTACCCGGTTGCAAGGTAGTCCAGAACAGTAACATTGAGCTACTCGGGGTTCCTTTCTGCCGAGAAGGGTTACCCGGGGCTTCACACGCGTGGAGAGAGAAGCTTGAGGTAGCCGCTAGCCGTCTTCCATCGCTGGGATCTCATTGCGGAATATATCTACTGAGATTGTGCTTTTCGGCGGCCCGGATAACTTACCTGCTTAGAGGGGCCAATTATTTTGACTCGACCGAGAACCTTCAAGCCTTTAACGAGTGGACTTTGAAGACACTGGAGGTGCTTCTAAACGTACGCCTGTCACCCGATGCAGGCTTGCATGCTCTGATTTCCATATCCTTAGGCGGACTGGGAACGCCAGACGCTGTAGCGTTGGCTGGGCCTGTCATCGTCTCCTCTATGACCCAGGCTTTAGAAAGGGCCAAACGGTTACTGGACGACACAGGTAAACGTGTATACGATCACACTTTGGCAGGCTTATACGAGAGATTGGCCTCTCTGTGCGGTGTAATACCCACTGGCACCCTTTCCCAGAAAGACCGGTCGACTTCACTGCAGGAGAAGACATTTGCGCATCTCCTTGAGGAGGCCACCACTACGATTGACAAGGCCAGGCTGCGGGCGGTCTCCGCAAACGGCGCCAGGGCTTGGTTACAGGCTCTTCCAAGTGCTAACCTAGGCACTCTACTAGATGACGACACTGCTCGGATTAGTGGGGGTCTACGCCTAGGGGCAGCTCTCGTATTCCCCCACCAATGTAGATGCGGCAATCAAGTAGGGCACACCATGGTCTCTCCTGCGCCTTAAGCTCAGGTCGTCGAGCCCGACACGCAGCACGTTACGGGACATTTAGCCGAGCCTTGAGGTCTGCTGGCTTTCCTTGCATTCTCGAGCCTCCTAGACTCTGCAGGAATGATGGAACGCGACCGGGCGGACTGACACCAACGTCCTTCGAGATGGGTCGCATGCTGGTATGAGATGCAACCGTTACTGACTCATTAGCCCCGTCAATGATCAGTGCGGGAGCGGGACATGTTGGTCACGCGTCTATGTTGGCGGAGGCAAATAAATGCAGAAAGTACGCCAGTATCACCTACCCCCACGATTTTCGCCCACTAGCGTTCGAGACATTGGGAGGACGCGGCCCGAAGACGCACAACCTTATTCAATGTGTCGGCAAGTCGTTCGACAGAAGACGCTAGAGCTGTCCAGTATCTGCACCAGAGACTATCGCTGAGCATTTAGCGGGGTAACGCCGCCTCTGTGCGTGGAACTCTGCTAGACTGGACACGTCCGAACCTGGAGGATATGTGACGTTTTCACTTATTTTACCCGGTGTACGCGTTCATAAGGAGACAATTTATAAGGACATAAGACGTTCATAAGGACAAGAGGGCGGGCACTTTCTTCTGCCAACGGCTTTCCCTAAAGATTCAGAGAGGTAATGCGATTTCGGTGCTTGGAACTATGAAAGACTGGATGGACCCGCGTCTTTGCGTCAGGGGTCGGGCAAGACTCCTACGAGTGATAGATGAGGAGTGAGCCATCGGTGCCGTGGATTTAAACATTCACATGTATATATTAAACTCCTAAATAAATTTGCAAACTCGGCTCTTTTTACAGGAGGCAATTGTTACCTTTTTTATATAAGTAAATAAAAATATATCATATATTGTTTTATAAAAAAAGTTAAAGTAAATGTACATATGCCGAATGTCTTCACCCAGTGACAGAAAACTTAGAAGAAGAAATTCTGTTTTGTCAGACAAAGCAGAAAAGCTACCCAACAATGACCAGCGGTTCCATTAACTAGTCGCGAAAAGTCGTATCGAATAAATTTAAATAATCAAAATCCTCTGATTTTGGACAACCTGCCAAAAACGACGGCCTTTAGAGAACACGTCTTGGATTGGGAAAATAAAATGGCCGACAACGACCCGCTGTTCTATAAAACTAAAGCAATGACGTCGGATTCGGGAAGAGCCTGCAGTTATGGAAACCGACATCTACCAGATTGCCGTCCACGGCTTCCACCTGAAGATCTGTGTGCGCGAGAAGTTTCATGAGATTTCGCCAGAGTGCATATGTAAACTTTGAAGCCGTCTTTGTGATCTATTTCACCCTCAGCGTTGCGAAAGAGCAATTCCGTTGTCTCAACCGTGGAAGTGTAATGCTTATGATGTAAATGTGTAAACCAACCCTTGGTTAATAAAACTAAACTAACTAACTATAAAATCCTGTGATATTTAATTAATTAGCTTCTGCGTTTAATCCTGGAACCTCTGCGCCTATGTGAAAACAGTAACAGAAAACCAGACGACGTGACCTTCACTCTGTTCAAGAGACTCTCTGCTTCCCTCTATGGTCGGTTGCGGCGCTACCCAGTAATGTTATGTGGTCAGGATGGGTGAGGTCAATACACGTCGAAAATGTTAAAAATACGCGCCCATTTGATCTTGAAAAGTTGAGGGCATCGGGCCTCAGCACTAGATAACTGATTAAGGACTTTAGAAAGGCACTCACTCTAACCACAGGAACGAAAAGGTCCGATGAGTATCTACAACAGAGGTGCTCCCTCAACGTCCAACAGGGCAACGTCGCGGATGTCTTAGATGCACTGCTTAGCTGGGCCAATGCTGACGCGTAGCAAGGGTACATTGTCTGTGTCTACACAATATGAGGCAATTGATCTTAACCAATTCCCAACGAATAAATGTATATAAATATATATATATATATATAAGCAAGCGCACTAGCTAAAGTCGTTAACTTACTTCTGTAGGGCGCCTCTCCATTTGAACTGCTGCCTATAATCGTTGCGGCGAAGCTCTTTGCCTTACAGAAAAATGACGGGTTACTGAGGCCGATTGCTTGCTCTTCCACCTTACGCGGGCTGGCCGCAACAATTGACTGTCATCAAACAAGGGTTAGAATTCGCAAAGCGAAGAGCTCCCATCAGCTTGGCTTTGCCATACCAGCCGGGACCGAGGCCGCTTTACACGCCGTACGATTTACGACGCCGTTTTACCGATTCACGCACGCTTCCTGGGGTCCCCGTGAAACTTGATTTCAAGAACGCCTTTAACGCAAGGGCTCACACGCGCACTCAAAAAGTGGCAGAGCAAGCTAAAGGACATTGCTGACAACCTCGCCCTGCTCGGTGCTCACCGCGCTCTCTTTTTGCTTTGATCTTAGTTCTTAGCTCCCAGGATCACCTGCCTTCTTCGCGGAGCTGATCTAACAGGGCGGTTGGACGACCTGCGTCCATTGAATGAGTTCACTTCAAACACACTCAAGTCCATTTTAATCTATCGCTTGCTCTTCCACCTTACGCGGGCTGGCCGCAACAATTGGCCGTCATCAAACAAGAGTTAGAATTCGCAAAGCAAAGAGAAGAACTCAAATGCTGTTGTTTATTTTTTGTGTCCCGCTCTTTATGGCAACGGTCTATTTACTGGCCAATCAGAGCCATACAGATGGTTCTAGGGCTCAAAAGGGGTCTCGTGCTGACCGTCGTGGTGAACGGACGTGTTTTCTTTCGCTTCGCGGTAAACTATGAGATTGGTGTCTTAGGATTGCCCTAGTGACGACCAGAGGCTGTGCTGCGCGGAGCTACACTCTTGCGCGTCCGTTCCCGTAGGCGGTCGAGGCGGTACTGGCAAAACGTAGTGCCTTCGGCTGCCACCAGGGGGCGGGTGACGTGCAGAGTGTGGACGTACAGACGTGCACAGTGGGGGCTTGCAGAGTGTGCACATGCAGACGTGCAAACGTGCAGAGCGTGTGGCGCGGACGTTAGCGGTGACGTGACGCACACAGACCGGAGTGGTACACTTGGGCTTGCTCCAGCAGGTAGGTGACGGCTCACCTACCCCCGGCTACTCCCCGGCTACTTCTCGGCTACTCCCCGGCTACTCCCCGGCTACTCCCCGGCTACTCCCCGACTACTCCCCGACTACCCCCGGCTACTCCGCGACCCGCCATCCGGTTACCCCCTCTACCCGTACTCCCGGGTATCACCTCCCCCCAGTACCCCTTCCCCTAAGGTGGGGGCGACCGGGCAGAGCATGGCCGCGCGGACCGGGCCCGCGGATGAACAGAAGACTGCTAACCCGGAAGTAAGATTAGACAAGGCGGAAGAACGAATGGGCCTTACGGACACGCTGTCGGAAGATCTGTCGTGCTCGGGCCCGCTCACAGGACGAAAGCAATTAGCCGATTCCCCCCCAGGCCACCTGGACTCCAATGGAGCTCAGGACGCGGGTGCGGAGAGATACCAGACTTGGAAAAAGGAAATCCTGTTGGAATACTTGACTCAGGTGATGCAGCTGTGTAACAACCAGTGAACCAAGAAGGAGCTTAAGAAGGTCTCGCAGATGATCCCCCTAGCGTTGGCTCGAGTGCAGGCAGCGGTGCAATCTATCCACCAGATTCTCCGGAAGGCTAGACTCGCAGCACACCAGGATATGGCGTCGGAAGAAAACGGCGGCCTGGAAGACTCGCGCACGGCTCGGATAGCCTTTGAAAATCAATGCGACGACTTAAGAGCACAGCTTAGCCGTATGGCCGCCAGACCAAGTGCGGTGTGCAAGCAGTGTCATCGACATGAAGTTAAAGACCAAGCAGCGCGGGGAGCCTTTGTTCAGACCCTCGACGCGGAGGCGCGTTCTGCAAAAGCATTCGTAGAAGTGGCTAGCCTCACTGAGAACAAGTGATCCTCGAAGGCACTGCGCCATGTGCTGCAGATGCACACGCTTATAGCGGCCCCCAGAAGCTCAGGGCGCTTCTATAGCGAAGGACCTAGAACAGGACAAGGCAACGGTGTGCTTCAGGTGTCAATGTCCCAGTGACACCGTAGATGCGTGCACGGCGGGTTAGGAGACTCCTTCCATTTTTTTGTAAAGGTGAAAAATGCTTTACGCACACCCTCCGATGTTAATGGAGGGTAGTGTGGGACTAAACGCCGGAGAGAGTATAATACTCGATCCAATCCGTACGTGCTACCCACTAAAACCCACCTCTCCCACCCTCTCCTGGTTCCGAATTGTGAACCATTACCTCGAGACCAGAAGACGGGAGTCCCATGCTGCGGCCCTCTCCTTAGTCTACGAGTATGTCCCGAGCAGGTAGTGGGTCTTTCTCGGGAGTGGGCACTAGATGCCTCGTGTTGAATCGCAATCTGCGACGATCCTCCTGGCGAAATTTTTCATGCATAAGCCCGTCTAGGTATAGGATCCCAGCGTGCCAGTCCGTTGTCGAATTGAGCATGCTGGCCACGATGGTAGTAGTCGGGGTGCCTTTGTGGACATAGGAGGAGCCCGTGCGGTAGCCCGCAAGGGCCTCGCAGTCCTCTACGGTGTGCGCCGCATTATCGGGTGCGCCTGTGGTGCAGAGAACGCAAATAGCCTTGCTTATGCGAAAAAGGTACGACGGGAATTGTCCATGCCCTGTGAGCGCTTGCACGAAGTAATATGTAGGTGTTGCCTTGAGCTTATACCTGGTTTTAAGGTCAGTGATTAAGCTTCTTGTTCAGGCCCCTCTGGTATCCCCAGCTAGTGGGTTGGACCACGTGCGCGCCCATGTGTATAGGGAGTGCTCCCGTGCCTGGGTTCAGGAAGTGTCGCCTTGCGCTTGCTTCTTTCTTCGGCAAGTATGTTCCAAGGGATCTGGCAGGCGAGCGCCAACAAGACGTCCGTCGAGACAGTCCGATACGCCCGCGTGACCCGGATGACCATTGCTCTTTAGGAGCTTCGTATCATGCGCCGTGCCTTTGCGGTCCGCAGAGCCATGCCAGCCCATATGGGCGCGGCATACAGAGCAATGGCCTCTGCCACGGCCGCTAGGAGCAGCCGCTTGACGTGCGTCGCGCCCCCTCGCGAGGAAGGATGCGTGCAAGGTTGGTGGAGACCTTCGTGACCTTCTGGATGATGCTCTGGATGTGTGGCAGGCCGGTAAGGCCTGTGTCCAGCGTTACGCCTAGGTACCTTGCCTCCCGTTTGATAGTCAGCCGGTGCCCTGCAAGTTCTAAGGATGCTTGCCTAGTACGACGGCGGTCGGTTAGGTAGATACCTCGGTCTTCCGCGGGGCCAGCTCCAGGTAGTTGTCGGTCATCCACTTCTCTATTCAGAAAAGAGCCGTGTTCGCTCGCGCCTCAAGCACCGCCCTCGTTCTTGCAGTGACCACCAGCGCCTGATCATCGGCGTAGGCGATTATGTCCACCCCGTCGGGCAGGTCGTCTAACCACAGGGCTCCGCCGTGTGCTATATTCCAGAGGATTAGCCCGATAACTGAGCCCTGCAGGACGCCCGTCGTGACAGGGTAGACCTCACCGTTGACCGAAAGCGAACGCGCGTGCGAGGAAATAATCCGTCGCATGTAGGGGGATATGTCTCTCTGTTCAAGCGTGTCCATTATTACTCACCCATTACGCTGTATTAAACGCGTTTCGCACGTCAAGCGCAGGATAAGTAAAATATAATTGCTCGTTTTAAGTGTCCGTTGTCGTTCTGTGTAGGCTACCGGGAGCACTCGTTCGACGGCATCGATCGGCTCTTGCGAAAGCTGTATTGGTTGTCCGACAGAGCGGCTTTCTCCTCGATCTCTTTGTTCAGGCGTCTGGCCAGCACATTCTCAAAGAGTTTGCTGATTATATTGAGTAGGCATATGGGGCGGTGTGTCGAAGATGATCCCGCTGCTGCGTTCGGTTTTGGTGTAAGAGTCAAGTGAGCGCGCTTCCACTGAGATGGAAAACGACCGTTCTGAAGTAGACGTGTAAAAAGGCGAGCGAAGGTTTTTGGATGGTTCTGCGCCAAGATTTTTATGACCCCTGGGGGAATCAGGTCCGGGCCAGGTGCCTTTCCAGTCGCGAGGCGTTCCGCGGCATGTGCCTTCTTCGGAGTTCACTTCCAGGATCTGGTCAGTGTCCATCTTGATGTTGACCGAAGGGCGGACTAGCTGCCGAGGGAAGAGGGCGGTGATTTCGTACTTGCTCTATAGGAAGCGGGGGGGGGGGGGGGGGGGGGGGGGGGCTTACGGAGCTTTCCCATTACCGTGCGGTACGGAAGGCCCCGAACGTCTGACTCCACTGACTCAACCAGCGCTTTGCAAAACTCGGCTTTTGCTTTGCTTATCAGCCATCAGCACACTCGGCATGCCTGACATGCCATTGTTATTATTGCCGTTAGATCATCCTCGTCGAGGGGCGTATCGCCGAGGCGAATGAGCCGTCTTTTAAAGGCGTCTGCCAATAATTACTTATTGATGTGTTGCGTTTGCCAGTATCGGCGGTCCGGCAGACGCGGGTAATGTCTGTCTTGCGGAAAGGTGATGTAGCGGTGGTCGCTGAGACTCCTGTACCACCTAGTCCTAGATGTTGGCCAACGCAGCCAAATCCTTTAGCGTCAGCACGTCGCTGTTATTGGCAAGTGTCAAGCCCCGGCCCGATAGCCAGTCCAGTAGGACCTGCCCTCGGTCCGTGATGTGGCGGCTGCCCCACGCGACGTGTAGTGCGTTGAAGTCGCCTGCGACTATCAATGAGTGACCAGGGTAGCGATGAGTGTCAATCGATGCGCTAATATTGTCTAAAAACTTGTTAAAATCTTCTACCGTCCTGTTTGGGGAGAAGTAGTATCTGTATAGAACGCAGTTAAGATCTGGCAGATAAGCCTATGAGGATCCATTCCCCTGGCCGTGGCTCGTGAAGGACAGCGCAGCCTGTCCAATCCACCAGCTGGCAGCGTCGCAGGAATTGTCTGTCTATGCATTCGTCAGATTCCTCGAAAAAGCGACATTTGGCTCTGAAATAATGCAGAAGGCGATTCGATGTTGTACAACGTACGACTCCAGCAGGTCATGTGCGGCTCTGCAGCGGTTAAGATTTATTTGCAGAATCTTGATAATGTTTGTCATAAGAAGACACTGAGCCTACAAGATCCGCCGGCTGGGTGACGGTCTTACGACGAGGGCGTCGCTGGCTCGGCGGGGCTGGCGTAGGTCTGACCACCAACTCTAACCACCAAGTACCAACGTGTGCCTGCGCTTCCCTGGCGCGTCTCGCTCGCCGTGATCGGGACCCCTTCGGGGACAGCAAGAAGCAACTGCAGCTCCGTCTCGATTCTCTTTAAGTCACAAAGAGGTTTGATGCTCCAGAGGGCCACTTCTCGCAAGGTCCCACCTGTCCGGCTGTCTGCCTGGTGTGCAGTGGTATTGCTTATGTCTAGAGCCAGCTGTGCCCCAAGGCACGGAACAGTCTCTCAAAGGCGTATTATCACGTCACCGTCACTGTTTTTGACCAGACCGCTAACTGCTGACTCTAGTTGTTTGTTGTCGGCCAAATGTGCCTTAAGAGTCTGCATGGCTTCGGCGAATGTTCGTCCTTCTCCCACCCGGACACTGACCGATGTCTGCCCGGTCAGCACAGGGGGGAGGGGAAGAGGAAGGGACCGCCTGCGACCTAGTTGATGAAGCCGTGGTGGGTTCCTTGTGACATATTTCAAGAACTCCGCCATGGTTGGACTGAGTGAGGATTGCTGTCAGAATTTTGTGTATGCGCTGCTCTCTCCACTGCCGGGCCACGTACATACGTGGAGCCTTCTGGGTAGCCGCACTGGGGGGCTGCAGCATGCGCTCGACGACGGAGCGGAGTACGGATATTGTGGTCTCGTCGTTTGTTTTCGGGTCCCACGATCCCCACTACCAAGTACTGATCTTCGCCGCCCGCGTTGGAGTTCCCGTTAAGGAACTCCCACGCTTGGGTAGTGCGCAGCACGGCTGCAGTGCCGAGAGGCTGTGTGAGTAGCTTCGGCAGGGCAGGAAATTGTATAGATAGTTGCTTTATAATCGCCGACTCTGCCACCGCCCCAGGAACAATCAGCAGACCCCTCAGTGGTCGAGAAGCAGTGATACTCTCATACATTTCGATAATGCCAGGCGATCATGGTTGTGAGCATAAAAAAAAATCCGTAAGTACTACGAGCTATGACGCGCACGTGACTTGGTGCCCCTGTAACCTAATACAGAAAGGTGTCCAATAGACTCATTTACTACGCATAGATCCAGGCTTTGTCTTAACCTTAAACCAAATGATTTCTTCTAGGTAAACCAATTTGTATCGGTGTACAAAGTGGACTGATACAGATATTGGGTGCAATGACGTTGCGTTAGCGTTAAGGACTGGATACCTAGCGGAGAAATTTGTAAAGTGATATGATATTACAGGATCGCTGGAATAAATTGCAACATTGAGCTAAAATGGACCCTGATGAATAAATATAATTATTTCTATATAAATAATAGATTGTGAAATAATAATATTTACATTAGCTTAAAATGCAATTACAAATTTTCTTCAGCACGGTAAGAACAAACATTGTAATGATTTAAAGCCTCTTTTCCTCACTGACGATGTAATTGTTCTCTACGAGCAAGTACTTCGTTATGCGGAGCCTGTAGTAGCGACCCTAAGCGTGTTCTTTAGGACCCTTACGCCAATAGTAGCAGTTTATTGCGTAAAAATGCTCAGGTAAATTGATTCTCTGAATATGTTTCCAGCAGTACTAAAATATCAACTGTCAATATTAAAACAAAGCCTGGACTGGGTGCCTTGGGACAGCAAGTCTGCAGAGCGGGACTAAGCAATAAGTAAAGGTAAAGTGTCTTAATGGTTAACTTGGATACTAGAAAGGTAACGCCGAGTCATTAGCTGCTGAATATGAATTCAACAATGGTTTTATTCACTTGCGGTACGATGAACCATGTTGACGACATCGATATTTCACTCTTGGTACTAAGATATCATCAATGCTTCATTCACATATTTGCACTCTTTATGAAATGCTGACTCTATCACTACCAACATTAAACAGTCTACTTCTTTCTCTCTCAATAAAACAGGGCAACGCACCATACTCGCTAGAATTCCATCGGTGTCCACTTTTGAAACGGAACTCATTATTACTGCACCCTTTTGTTTAACAACACGTTGAAAAAATGCATGTATTCGACGATTGCGTAATTACTATTAGGGAGGTAGCTGAGGATTTAGAAATATCTCACAGATCAGTTGTGCCAATCTTGACTGATATTTATTGCATCAGAAGACTGAAAGCGATGCTCGTGCTCAAAATGTTGAACTTCCAGCAAATGAACGCACGTTGGATCGAGTCATTGGTGTATGGTTACAACATCGCTACACCAAAGCTCAATTCTTCCAGTAGTCTTCTAAGGAGAGAGTCGATCAAAGAAATTCAGACAGAGCAGATTCAACAACAAGGTTCCTTTGACTGTTTGTTTCGACTACAAGGCAACTATCTTCCACGACTTTTTGCAACTTCGTTTAACGGTCAATAAAGAGAGCAAATGCGGAATTTCAAAATATTGCGCAAGAACGTTTAACACAAGGGGCATTAACTTTGGGCAAATCGCTATTCAACCACGACACCGCACTAGTGTACACATCGTTACTGATTTCGGAATACTTGATGAAGGATTTGATTTGTATTTCTGGAAGGTCCCTTCTCGCCAGACGTGGCTCTGTGATATATATATATATATATATATATACAATTAGTTTGGAATCAACGTTGACAAAATGTTAGCTCATGTCCGTGCATTTTTCGAAGTTGGACTGCTACAAGCGGAAAGTCTGTTTCGTGCTTCAAAGTTACATGCATTAGATCAAATAGTAAAACACATGCGTTGAAATGGTATTTATGTGCTCGTTTTACGGTATTGTTGTGTTATGGGAAAGAGAAATCAAGGAATGGTTTTTATATCCGCTATATATACGATTAGTTTGGAATCAACGTTGACAAAATGTTAGCTCATGTCCATGCATGTTTTAAAGTTGGACCGCTCCAAGCGAAAAGTCCGTTTAGTGCTTCAAACGTTACATGCATTAGATCAAACACATGCGTTAAAATGTATGTGCTCGTATTACAGTTTTGTTGTATTATGTGAAAGAGAAATCAAGGAATGGTTTTCATATCCGCTTAGCTGTCTAGAGGAGAATGAAGTGAAAAGAAGCAAATCACGTTGCAAATCATGCAAAGCACCCCGCGCTTAATAAGATAATGCAACGAGCGCTCAGAAAAGCGAAGCTAACTGCTTTTTAGGTTAAAAACAACTTAAACCAAAGACAACAACAAGATTCTTGGCGACTTAACGAGCCCTCAGCTCTCCTTGGTAAACACGGCGAATGCTCAGCCCGGGCTGGGGTGTGCTCAACTGTGGCGGCCTCTTATTTACATTACAGTTCTATCACGGAACATGCTGCAAGGGAAGAGAAACGCAAATACTTTGATCCAGATAACAGCTATCAGCTACTTTATCACGAAAATCATTAGAGATCTTGTTGTATTAGCTTTGATACAATGAAGATTATTCCACGTACCAGAAGTATGAGGTGCTGCTCTATGTATTTGCAACTTTAAAACAGAATGCTAGTGGTTGTCCATTCTTCTTTGTAGAGTCCATTACAGCTTCTGAGTTGCCTTTTACAGTGCTGAGGGCTAGCCCTCGCAAAAAGGATGACCTGCCCCCGGGTCCTTCTCTGTTACTAATTTCTGACGGATTTCGCTTACGATGCTTTAGCTATATTTCCTTACCAAGTAGAGAACCTCGGATGTAAGTGGTTGGAAGAATGTATTTTTTTCGCCTTCTTGCCCGCGCTGCGGGTGTCTCTCTTCATGTAGCTGGTAGCATAAATGCATACTACTTTTGCGTCCCGCACCAGGTATTCTCAACCTCCACAGATTAAAGTCATGCCTTCAGCACATTTAACGTTCTCTCTCAGCAGGTTCGTCGGCTCCCACATTGTCGGAAAAGTTGCGGTTGACAAGGCTCGCCAGATCGCTTTGTCTAATATGCTATTTCTTTTTCCGGCCAGCTCTGCACCTGTTTAAACTTGGTATTACGAGTTATACGTGATTTAACGATACTCTATTTAATGACACAGTAGAGGCAAGACAATTTGCCGTGACTATTTGACAAGCCAGCTAAACTTCTTTTTCGTAAATCTAGCTCGTCAAAATCTTTTGGAGACCTTAGAAGTTTATAGAAGGTCATATATAATTATAGTGCGCGTACATATTCTGCCCTTTCAGCAATACCTAGATTTGCAATCTCCGCCATTGTTTGCGTACGTATAAATTCGCCGCTGTATACTTGGGCAAAATAATAAGAGGCCAGACGTTCGCCAAGTGCAACATATACGTAAATAGTGTCAGACTTTGAAATATTGTCTTATATATATATATATATATATATATATATATATATATAAGACAGCAGAGTTAAGTACATACAATGATTCAAAATATAAATCAACGTAAATATTTTGATCGAGCAGTCAAAGGCTCCCAGAAGATACTTCAGTAATAAAAAAAACGTACTTATAGCCGAGGTCAATTGCCAGATAAATCATGTCGGTTCATTTTGCCAACCCTGCGATAGCAAGATACCTGCTGCCCATTATCGCATGAATCACTGAGCATATCGGATCGATTTGATGCTTCTTCGTTTTGTCTGATAGGGTGATGGCCTTGAAAGCGCGGCTTTAGCGTCCATTTTCTTTGAAGCGTCTGTCAGAATGAGATTTCGTGCAAGCGCGTGAGCTGAAAGATTGTGGCAGGCACAAAAGGATGCTTGTTTTCGATAGCAGAGAGATTCCTTGCATAAACACTATTGTTAGATTCTAGTGTCGGATTTCCGTATATGTTGACTATCACAAACATTTCGCCTTTGTGTTGCTTGCCGGTTGGCAAGAAGGGAGAGCTGGTATCGATGGGTTATGTTACTGTAACTTCAACGTGCCGACTAGATTATTTGCTGTTTGTCAAAAGCCCAATACGAAGAAACCAATTGTGCATAGTTAGGTCTTTTGAAAGTTCAAGATGGAGAACTAGTTGTGATTAGAATGAAAGGAACTGTGGTTCATTATCGGACGCACTTCAACGTGTTTATTTTTTGATTGGCGGACATATCTTAAAAACGTGTCTGGCATTGTCATTATGTTTTTGTTACATATGAGACATCTGGCGGAGGAGGAAGGAGCAAGTAGGTACTTTTATTTTTTATGGAGGATGGTTAAATACTCTTACGTACTCTTGCTGCGAGCAGGGAAAGGAAAGAATCCCACTTTCCATCTCGAACAGTGTGGAACTCAATCCCAGAGGATGTATGTTAGCCCACTGAGACCCTACCCACTAAACGCTACTCCCCCCTTAAGCTTTACTCTCTGATGGCCCAGAGGTCCATAGAACAGTACTAGGGGCCATCAGGAAAGGTGGCAAGTGCCACTCGGATCACTTGGCCAGAGTCACTCACGAGTTTTTCCATCGTTCCACGTGTCTTGTACCGACAACTGCGAAACCCGCGTCGTTCAGACTCACGTGAGCTTCTAGAACAGTAGGCAGAAATCTTGCTCTTCCGAGCCTTTTCAAGACTCCATTCTCCTTCAGTATCTCCATAGCCATTACTACTCCTAGGTTCCGTTAGAAGGCGTGCTGCATATGTAGTCTACGAACTCCTTAGGGTTCCTCTGGAGTGATCTGGGGTATTTGCTCCTTTTTCGTCTCCCTCATTAGTCCATTTGTTCCTGAGGTTTGCAATTGCTGTGGCTCGAGCCTGTTCCAGCACCTGGCACTTTAGAAGAGTGAGGGTTGAGTCATCCTTCGTTCCTCCCTGGCAGTAACCACAGATTGCTGAGGGAGCTTTTCCAATTCCAAAGAGGTAGGTCTGAAAGTCCCCATGTCCCGTGAGGATCTGCGTGAGGTAATGGCTTAGTGTTTCCCCCGGCCGCAAAATCAATTTTTTGATATGTAGGATGAGGGATCGGATAATGTGTCCCGGTGCTCTAGAAGGAATGGAGTCCAGTTCGCTTGCCATGCCTTCATTGCTTTCTGTCTCTCTACTTCCCCATTGCAGCTCGGGTCGTTGTCCCGGAGTTTTCGCCTCTTCTTCACCTTCTAATTAAAGGGAAAGGCTCCTGCCAGCGCGAGAACAGAATTTGTGCTAACCGTGCGATACGCCTGGATAATCCCGAGAGCCGCCACTTTCTGAGTGCTTCCAAGTATACGTCTTGTCTTCTTGGTTTTCAAAGAGGCCTTAAGCCATGCCTAAATAGCGCTGTAGACTCGGCCACTGACATCAGCAACCTATGCGTGCAATCTCTTGGTTCCTCTTGATTAATGTTTGGCAGAATTCTTGCAATTGCATTAGCCACCTTAGCCAGGATATCTTCAGGTGGCTAAGGGCTGTAAGACTTTTGTCTAAGCGGATCCCCAAGTACCGGGCCTCGTTGATCTGCCTTACTTGCTGCCCTGCCAGGTATAGTCTGATGGGACCCACTTTCTTCCTTCCCGTTGGCAGTGTGGCCTTGCTTTTCTCCGGAGCATTTTCTAAGGCGGTTTCGTCTCTGTGTTTTATTGGCGTTGAGTTTTAATTCTTCTGCAGTTGCCTGAGCTGTGGTTTCAGCAAATAGTCAGATCATCCGCGTACGCGATCATCTCTACATTTCACTATATAACACCCATCAAATGCGCCCTAGTTGGTGGGGTATTTCACCGCGCAAGTGCATTTCCCCTACTTTTACCCCTAAGATGCATACTTATGCACACATCATTGAAACGAACTATAGCCTATAAGTAGATGAATTGGAAGTTATGACAGGAAGGTATTTTGACGATTGTTCCTATGTCTGCAATGGGGACTCTGGACCAGTGCTCGGATTAGTTAGAATGTACCTTGGTCGCGTATACTGACAATGTGCGGCTGCTGTTCGTCTTGGGTAATTAAAATTACTATTCATTATTCATCATAAATCTACTTTAGCTTCGTACCACTGCTACTTGGTGTTGTGCGATTCTTCTTTATAATTCTGGTATATATAATTACTATTGTAAGTTACCAATGTAGTTAACAATGTACTTAAGTTAACAATGAACTGAGTCAGCGAAACACACAGCTACCATCTCTGCGTACAGCAGCCAAAAGTTTCGACTCTAAAGTGAAATCGACTGGCTTGACATAGGCATATATATGTATAGTTATATTCGCAACTCGGAATGCTTTCTTTCAGCGGAACTGATAAAGCCTATACAACACATGGCCTTACGCTTGAGGGACGTTAGAACGATAGAACGTCCCTTACGCCACGTAATATATTAAAATGTCTTACGTTGTAAACAAGATAGCAGAAGTAAATCATGGAACCTGCTCGACTAAGCAAACGGGAGCCGTAGAAGCTATTGGTACCCGCGGTAGATAAGTAGTTTGTCAACTCACTTAGAACTCAGCCAAGCGCAGGTTATGCAGAGATTCAGTTTGTGGTTATTTCTACAGATGAAAACTAGGAGTTGGCGCTTCTAGCCTGAATGCTTGGAGCAAAAGTTATTCGCAGTCGGCATGTACGTATTGAGTCGAAGCGTAAAAGGAAGTCGATTTACTCCACGCTACAGGCTGCATATCGCCACCTTGTTTCACTTCGCTTGCTAGCTTTCAAGTTGAAATACGTTTGAGATTGAGAGATATATCTTTGAGGTATGAGCGTGTTGAAAAATGTTTGCCATTTCGAGTGTCGTAAAACGGCAAGCATTAGCTCGGAGAGTCTACTTTATGCATTTACACGCGTATACATTTAACTTTATGGATTTTCAACGATATAGACCCTGTAGAGCCACCCGTGCCCCAGATTTACATTGTTGGGCAATGCATTTTTTTCGCTAATAATAACAAATATTAATAGCATTTATAAGTAACATTGATATATTTAGTGCATTATCGTTATTTTATATTTATTTTCCCAATCATATATTATGCATATGTTACACAAATCATGAAAGATTAGCTAAAAAAAATCAATATATATATATATATATATATATATATAATTAAACACATTCTCACAATATCGATTCTAATCATAACATGTCAGACACACTGCTATAATCGAATGCAAAACAAAAACGTGCATGAAAGTCTCCTGAGTAAACACAGTAAAGAGACGTCATCAAGCAAGTTTAATCACAGATAAGCAATTCTCATATCTGGTCATCTACAATGGTAGTCATAGTTCGTGAAGAGAGTATATGCCTGATATGCTTATTTTTGCGGTTTACACTTGGATTTGAAACTAAACTGAAAGTCACATCTGAACGTATCGGACGTGTTGGACACTTTATCCATATGTACTTAAATCTACCAACCATGGTTCAATCGAGCAACTGCGTTCAGCAAATGTTAACCCTTGTTTCGTTCTTTGCGCCGAACGGGCTCCCAGTGAGATTATGAAAATCGTTTCTTTTCTATAAACTAGAGCCTCTTAGATTGTAACTAAATAAACGACTTCATCACAAGCATAGACGGGTTTTTAGACAGCAGTTTGTTGTGTCCATTGCGAAGCTTTGGTTAAATTGTGATTTTAGGATAAATCTTGCGCCATAAAAGTCAGACAGACTCTTTTATTTTGGTGATTGCTAAGTGTTCCTGGGGTTTCCTCAAACACAAAGCAGCAGACCGTAAACGATTCTTTTCTAACTAAAAGATATTCACCGTAGACGCAAAAAAACAGCCGCGAAAAAGATTACTGGTTGGCACACAATCCAGAAGATGTTCTTATTGTGCAATAGAGCAAATTTCCAGCTTATGCGCACGTCTTTACTGTGGTGCCTAGTGTAGGAGACGTGACGGCACCATACTTTTCGGAAGAAAGGAGACACACCCTGAAATCGCCCTAGATGATGTTGCAACTATCTGTCCAAACACGAGAGAACTAGAAAGCGGGTGGAAAGATAAACAGTAAACTGTTTAGCAGCGAGGAAATGACTGGTTTTTAGTGAGTTGGAACCCCCCACTACAGGCCCACACTCACAGACGAGTTTCCTGGAGTAGTAGCCTGAGCATTGTCCGGGTATACCTCTACAGAAGAGCTTAGAAAAGTAGTGGAACCGTTGTATAAATTATATGTCTATGATTTGCAAACGTGTTTCAGCAGGACGGCGCGCCCGTTCATAGCAGCCGTTTATTGCAAGGGTGACTGGCGGAACAAAGGAACATGTTCTGGGTAAATACTTGTGGCTTTTATGTCATGTGTGGAGCGCTATTAAGCGAAAATCTAAACAAGAAACTCGATATAACAGCGCAGGGTTAATCACTACCTTCAATCAGCAGTATTTGCCAAATATTGATAGGTAGGTATCGGCGCATGCCAGAAAACATTTGAATGTTTGTTTCCTTGTGCACACAACGTTTGAAGCAAGCGACGTTAGTTTTTTATTGTTTTGATGCCTGCACTTTAAAGTAAAACTTAACATTTGGTTCGTGGACTATGCAGTGTCGAACGCGACCTTTGTAAGTCCTGAACTGAGGTCAATCATGTGGTTGGTCATCGCCATAAGTACTCCGTAGAAGGCTAACAACGCCAGAGCCGACGTCCCTCACCTATTAATCTGGAGTTCCGCAGGTACCCCTGGCGTCCCACGCTTTCCATTTTATATGGATTCTAATCATATACTCCATAGAAGACAACAGTATGCATGTGAAAAGTACGCGTCGATAAAACTGAGTTCCGGAGAGAATGGAGGCCGCGGAGATGCTGTCCGGACCTTTGTCCGATATTAGCATTAAAATAAGGCAGCTCTACTTAGCCTAAATACTTAGAAGTCAGCTGTTCACGACTGCTGTGTTGAAGTGTCTTGTTGCGCTCCGCAAGGCTATGGTTTTATTGGTGGTTATGTAGCGTTCACAAAGTGAAATTGTACCGTGACGGACAGAGTGTAATTTCTAGAACTTCCTGGATATATTCCACAGTTTCCTACTGCCTTGGGAAACAAAATTGTCCAACTTCCATAAGCAGACGTTCCACGCTTCACCTTTCCGCTAACGCCGTAACGGGCGCAAGATGCTGGTTGGACACTCTCCACCGCTAAGATCGCGTGAGACTGGACTACCGGTTCAGTCGGCAACAACACCAGTCGGCACGCGAGGGGGTGGCGACCGTAAAGTTTATGCTGGAGGAGAAAAACGCGCAGCGTCGAGTCCAATTGAAGACGCGCGGGTGAAATACGAGTATCGCACGATAATCCGCCTCGTACAAGCGTGGATGTGAAGAGTGAGGTTAGAGGGTTTGCGGTAGGAGGCCGCAGGCGCTGAAAATTGTAGTGGCAAGGCAGGAAGCAGTAATATTTTCTGCTGACAAAGACAAGTTGCGGAATGAATTCAGTGAAGTCTGCGCCATGTCATTGCCAGCCATGTCAAAAAGGATGATTAAAAAGCCCCATTTCACAAAGACTTGGGAGCTTGTCATTGCAGTGGAGGCCGAAGAAGATAAAGGCAACCCTCCTTTCGCTACAAAAGTTGGCTCGTGTTAAATTATCTGCCAGGATAAATAGAGCGCTCTTCTGTGAAGGGTAAAATATCTGGTGTACATTTTTCTATCTCAGAAGCAACCATACTAGCTGCACTCAAGTCGTCGGAGTAAAGGTGGCTTGATTTAAAACCAAAAACCCGAAGAATAACGTGATGTCCACGACAGAACATGTGATATTAACTTTTGCGGGCAATCATTTCCCGTCGGAAGTCCGCTTGAATCTATAGCAGCATGGGGTTGTGTTGTACCGAGATTCAATGCAGTGCTTTAAACGGTACAGTATGGTATCACTTTGCCGCCGATTGTAAGGTTCCGAAACCAAAGTGTGCCAAGCTGCTTCCCTCCTTGTTCCCCAGAGTCTCCGTAGAAGAGAAAAGTGACTAACCGACTAAGACTTGTTGACAGCACTCCCCTTGGAGTCTCAATATGAATTTCCATAGAAATATCTCTGCGAATTCCACTTTGCGCGTCGTCGCATAGGCTTGGTGCAGAGTTAGCCAAGCCTCGAGACGGGAGGTGACTGCCTTACACAACAATTACTGATGTCCCAGCATCAAAGAAACCACAATCAAGTTAAAACAAAAAGTCGTCAATTAGATTCCTTCAGTGGAACTGTGACAGTATTAAATGACTTTACGATTACTTCCCTTAACGGAACAATTTCGGCGTGTTAGTTGTTGCCGAGACCTGGGCCACACCAAGCCACGGCCATCCCCAATTGGCGTGTAAGATGGCGTCCGCCTATCTAACCTGTCGCCTGGGAGTATTTTTAGGAGAAACCGGGACACTTCTTAAGCAACAACACGGATTCAGAAAAGGCAGATCAAACATGACTGCATGCGCCGAGCTTCTAAACTGGGTGAATCGTAACATTTCGTATCAGGGGAAGTTGTCTATTAGCCGTGTTTGTAGACTTTAAAGCGGCCTTTGATACGACCTCGTAAACGATCATCTCGACAAGCTGGCATCGCAGTTCCACTGAGCATGCTAGAACTTCTAAGAAGCATCTTGCAAGAGGGACTGGTAATAATAGACGATGGGGTTGCTGAACACGCGCCGATCACTCAAACTACCAGTGTTGCTCATAGTGATAACCTGAGTCCTCTGTTAATCTCAATGTTGGTAAGCAATCTCTCATTTACAAGTGGAAACGCTTATGTATGCCGATGATTTAGTATTGTTCTCTTAAAGTTGCTTTCACTTGCAGCACTCGCTTGTAACTCTACAGCGCAATATAAACCGGAACAAACTGGAGATCAATGCGAGCAAGACTAAAGCGATAAAATTCCGACGAGGAGGAAAACTGGCCAAATGCGATGAGTTCCGACTGAATTCAGGTATAGTCCAAATCGTTCCCTACTTTCCCTACCTGAAGGTCGTGTTTCATCACGTGGCACAGTTTCACCAGACATGTTAAAGATAGAGTTCGAAAAGGGCCTATAATCTTTTTTCCGGTGTACAAGGACCCATACATGCTGTCGATGGAGGTTGCTGGTAACTTGTTTAACCTGAAGATTGCACCCACCGCATCTTACGGTGTTTAGCTAATTTGGCCTTATCTCACGAGATCGATCTTAAGGGCGTTTGATCAACTCATAGCCAGTTTCTTAAGAGAACATTGAACGTCCACCGCACTAGCCTGAAGAGGTTAACGTACTTACTGGTATCGTCGCCGTTTGCTTTGAGAACGTGCAGATGATTACACTTGGCGAAAACGACGATTTTAGAGGAACACGCCTTAGACTGGGAAATAAAAATGGCCGACATCGACCCGCTGCTTTATGAAACGATAGCAATAACGTCGGATTTGTGGAGAGCCTGCAGTTATGAGAAACCGGCACTAATCACCAGATTTGCCGTTCCGACGGCTTCCATCTGAAGATCTGTGCGCGCGAGAAGTTTCATGAAATCTCGGCGGAGTGTATGTGTAAACTTTTGTGGCTGCCCGTGTGATCTATATCACCTTCAGCGTTGTGAAAGAGCAGTTTTGCTGTCTCAACTCTGGAAGTGCGATGTCTATGATGTATATTCGTAAACCAGTCATTGGTTAATAAACTACTACATATCCTGGTATATGCCACGCATGGATTTCATCAGGTAGGGGTCAACTGCTGCTGGCGGTTCTGCTCGCTTTAGTGCTTTAAAACTCGCGAATGCCACGAAATATATGGATGCTAACCACCGAGCACTTCAAAAAAGACCTTGCGCAAACAAGACTTCTTTGCGAGCGCTTGGGAACCTCCATTGAGACCGCTACACAAGAGACCGATCACTGGTCTCAACAACTACACAACACGTTCGATGGGGCACATTTTAAAAAAACAGACGAAACGCCCTTGTACATTACTAGGTTAAGGGTATACCCTACGTATCTGGTAAGGAGTAATTAAACTTACTAACTCAGGATCAACGCACTACCAACGCGTGCCAGATTGACGTTGTAGGCACGAATGTCATGCGCCTGAGACGTTGGCTCATGTCGTTCAGATGTGCGATACAACACACAAACAAACTATAGAGACGTGACGACGTCTGTGATCGCGTGGCGCGTCTTCTCCGCGAGAGGGTCATGGGGTGGTTCGTGAGCGAGTATTCCGTCGACCGCGCACCGGGTCTAAAGCCCGACCTCGAATAACAACACTTACCGA
>QVRM01003759.1:0-36385 GCA_003439945.1 Dermanyssus gallinae | reverse complement strand
GTCGTCGTCGCCGTCGTCGTCTAGGGAAAAGAATTCGTCCCGTTCGTTCGCTGGCGCCCGCTTGGTTCATGACGGACGCAGACGGACGATTTTGTCGCCGCGCCGACGTTATCTCGCGACGAACCACTCACTACTGGTTGACGGTCGCACTTCGATCGGATCGCACCCGTCGGTCGCTTTGCCCGATTTGCCCGGGAAGATTCAACCCGACGATGTAAAGCCAGTCAGACACCAGCCAGCCCGATAGCGCCCACCCATTTGCCCATCCACCTGTCTAACTTCTCTCACCCCACCAGAATCGGCTCAATCGAGAACAACTACCACCACCACAACCGCCGTCGTTGTCGTCAAACTACGAATCTACGTAGCCACGTATTGGGAATGCCCATATAGACATCCAACCACTCTGACCATAGTCACAGACCAAGTTGCCGGAGTAGTGGCATCGTAATAATAGAAGTTGTAGCAGCAGCAACAACAGGTACAACAACAACAACGGCGACGCTGATGGCGGGCGGGGACTAATGCCCATCTGCTCCGTAGTATTCTTTGCCAAAGGGCAGAAGAGAGGGAGCAGGCCGAAAAGCCAGCTCTCTCGACGGACGTCGATTGTCGAACGAGTGGTACAGTTAGGCCTACCTGTACTGGCCCGAAGGCTGTACTATGGCGCCGCGCAATTGGACGAGATACGAGATATGTACGCCTATGACGCTGCGATGATTTGGTCTCTCTCACCAGTACACTTCGCGCGCGTTCTCGGCCTGTTTCATGGCCTTTGTTTTAGTTGTCTGGCCCCTAAGTCTCACTATATCTTTCGTATCTCTTTTCTCTTCCCTTCTATTCTATTGCGGTCTTTCTCTCCCACTCTCTCGCTCGCATTCTTTACTGTATTTCTGTCTGGTTCACGTTTTTGGTCTGTATTATCTGTCTTTCTTTTATTTTCTCAACCGAGTGAAATCCTCCTCGTTAACAGTCAGCCCACGCTCAACCAATGGGACCAGTATGCAGGGGGCATGACCCCCCGCCGCTGAAACCCACCTATCCACCTACCAACAAGGTTATCGACTGGGACGATTTTGATATCCTTCGTATCCCGAGGAAAGGGAGAAAGAATAAGAAGACGACGAAGACCCAGCAGCAGCAGGCGAGAAGAAAGAACAGCTCGCTGAGTGGAAGGTTTGTCGTTTAAATTGTCGTTGTCGCACGAATGTTGTAGCCCGGTCTTCGTTCCCAAGACCATCGGTATCGGTTTTAGAGGCACACCCTGCAGACGAACTCTGTCGATGAAACTTGCCGAGTTCTAACGAACAAAGTCCGATTCTTAGCTTATTTGAATAAACGATTTTGATATTCAGCTCGAGTTAATCCGATGCTGGCTTGATCAATAAGCATTAGGTAAACATTTTATTGTCAATGCACACACATATACGCAAATATATATTGTACATATATGTATGAATATATATACATATATATATAAGATTTCCAGAATTGTTTTTTTAATTTAGGGAATTGTAGAGCTCGATAAAGCAAACATATTTTCTAATCGGACATGGCTTCTGACAAGTCTTGTTTGAGTGTGAATTGATTTGAAGTAAGAGTGAAATTACTAAAAACTGTGAGACTGGTGATGTTGCCCGACACAGTAGCACAAAATGTGCAATTGCGAGACTACCAGCCCTCCTATACTGAAACAATGCGCACCGTGTTCGTGAGGAAATTCCGCTTCCCAACGGATATACAAATCCGGCTAGAAGACGCGACATGGTCGTTTAGACGAGAATGTACAAAAATTAAAGTTCTTTATTAGCTTTCATGGTCAATACTTTTAAGTAATAATTCTACGGCCTTTTGCAACGCTTACAACTAACAATTCAGCGCATGACTCAAAACTAGCATACATGCGCGCTTGATGACGATAATTTTTTCACCAAACCCATGGCGATCCGTCTCGTGGTTGCGGAGAAAGTAAGGTTTTCCGAAGGCCATGTCGAGTGCATACATAAATGACCTACTCTATCAAGTAAATCGCTCTACGCCATTTGTGCATGCACTCAACCGCGACAAGCTTGCCGGAAAGGCTTAATTACGCGGCAACCACGGATTGAATCGTCATATATCTGCTACCAAAATGAATTACCAGCGAATGTCCAAAGGTTACGAGTTTAGAGACTGGACGTGAAAGCCAGGAATAGAACTGCACCATCTGCAAATTTTCTTCTTAACGACCATGTCACATGTGCTAGTCGGCGTGGTGTGTCCGTAAGAGAAAGCAGAATTGGTTGTCTCGCGGTCGCCCACTTTGTGCTCCCATGCAGGGCAACAACGCCAATACAACATATTTTCGTAACTGCGCTCACCCTCCGAAACAAGACTTCTCAGATACCGTGTTCCATTGATTCTTTTTCTTGAACAAACTCTGCAATTCCCTACATTGCTTTTCAAACATTTTCTGGAGACCCTGTATACACACTAATTTTTGCGGTTTCAGCTAGTACACAATCTGCTTTTTTACTCCAAAACGAAACATATTGGAATGTATAGTATATAGTTGTTCCTAGATTTATTGAAAACTATATATATATATATATATATATATATATATATATATATATATATATATATGTAGTTTTGCAGTTATCCGCCAAGTAAACATTTGTCTCACGGTTGTCTTTTTTTGTCATGACTTTTGACATTTAATCCATGCCTTTTACTACTACGGACGTAATTCAACATACGATCAATCTCTCGTCATCTTTTACTATCTTCGCATATAGTGCGTCGTCTTGCCGGTCTAATGAGTATAAAATAAAGCTACACATAACATTCTTACGAGTCACATTACATTTAAAAGCAACCTGAGGTATATATTCTTTTAAACCTTCTGAAGTCGTTCACAGGACCCCTTGGCCATGAAGGACCAATGTGCAATACAGCACATTTCTCTATACAAGACAGCTGGACATCTAGGCTTTGCACTCAATAGAAGAAAACACTTAAGGAACTTTGGGAACCATGGGCATCATTTGTGGCATCTATAGCCGCATATATCTTATCTCGTACGCAAATATTTTAAACAACACTCCTCATGTTAAGTCAGAGAATATCCGTCAACGGGCCAAGTAAAATGCCTTACGGACATCCTGACGCCGCAGTTGCCTTTCCAAAGGCATACCACTAACGCTAACACGAAGCAATTTTCTACGCAGGACGATTGCAATCTAATTTAGCCAAGATTCAACGCCGTAGTACGAAAGGGCGTCAATTCGTCTTTGATGCGCTACACATTCAAAGGCCGACTTGGAATCGAATTATGCTATGTCCATGCAGCAGCGGGACTCATTAAATCAACCCAACCTAGTCATGCTGAGCCCCAAGAAGTTGAAAAAAACGTGGCGTGTTTCGAACGGTAAGCAAATCATTCTCCAGTTATGAGCGGGAGTTAGCATTCTCGTAGTTTGCTTAACAGATCACGGGTTCCAACTGCTAAAGGAAACGAATGTCATACGTTATTCTCAGGATAATTGAGCTACACACGCTTTTATGTGACACGTAGGTGCACGGGTTCGAGCCCCACCGTTGCACATTTGTACTAATGGGGGTCCGTCTATGAAGCCATGCGAAAAGCAGTCCTCTGGACGTTAAATATTGGCTAAGGGTCTGCTCAAAAATTGTTTTAGGTCTCTTAGTCTCTTGCACCGTTTTTGTGCTTGATTACACTACTTCGAACTACATGTCTATAAAAGCAGTTAATGGCGTACGACTGTCTACGGTTGCAGAACATTGTTTGCAGATGTGTGAGTAGCCCGGGACCGTTTTAATGAGATCCAGACTTTAAGTTGCTGATTTTAAAAAATATAACCTCGCTGAAGTACAAATACTATCTTAGTCATATAAGTATAAATTCGTATGATATATTGATACTCAGACAGAATCTGTGCCGTAGCACGGAAAAGTGAGGGCAAGCTGTCTGCCGAGAAGCTCGGCTCGCATTCCGTTGTATTCTACATAGCCCATTTTGTTGTCAATCACAAACCTTCATCTTTAAATGGGGACATATGTGGAGGCGCTCGAGGTCATGCTGGATCACTAAGACGTGCCGAGAGCACAATCAGCCGTTGACGACGCAGCGGCCATAAGCAGTCAGTCCTCGACGAAATTGCCGCTAGACCTACGTAGCCAACGCATCGATCCAGGCTCAAATTGGATATTTGGTCTCTCGCATACGCCCACTCTCGACGACAGGCTCGACGGGATGTCTCAAAATCGTCGAACGGCAGATAGCGTTTCGTTTCGGGGGCTTGGGCGGGGCACCCCCGGCCATCAAGCGAACCCGCTGAAGCGCGTCTCTCAGTACTGCGCATTGCACCTCGACGTGCATACGACTTCACCCGTCGTCGTCGTCGTCGTTGCTGTGTTGACGTCGTTGTCAGCCGCCCCCCATGGACTTCATGTACCCGCGCGCGCCTCGATTTCCAACAAATCCGCTGGGATCTCATCCACAGTCATGACGCAACATTAGCTTGCCGGGCCTTTTACTAAGCCTTTACCACATGCCTCGTTTGCCTAGCAGTTATCCCGCGGTGACGTAGACCGCAGTGGAACCGTGTGCCGTTCATGTGTTTCGACGCTCGGTCATGATCGTGCCATGCGTGAGAAGTGGTGCTTGTGGTAGTGACGCCGTTTGCATGTTGTACGAATTGTATCGTACCCAGCCCCACAGGGCCAGGGGTGCTGTTGCCTTTTTTCAGCAGCATCAGCAGCGGTTTCGTGTCGTTTGGGCAGATTCGTGGGTTTGGTTTTTCTTCACGGGCTCTTTTTCCCTCTGCTTACGTCTCTCGATCATCCTTTTGCCCCTCCTAGTTCTACTTGGACCCCTGCGACTACCCCCTGCGACTACTTCCTGCGCCACAACCGACCACAATACAGCTGCTCTTCTTTTACTCCTCTTTGCCCGCTTCGCTGTTGTGAGTTTAGTCGTCTATGCCGCTTCACGGCTCGCCGCCATGAGCAGCTATATGCAGCGTGGTATGGCGCTGTTCTTGCTGTTGCCGCTACAGCAGCTGCTGCTGCTGCTGATTGTGGTACGGTGTCTCCAAGCACATAGATCAGCACAGTCTCACAGCGACAAGCAGCTCGTGGCACGGGCGGCCCTCGGGCTGGATAAGCGGATGGGTGACGCCCACCGAAATCCCCCTAGGCGTCTCTGTTCAGTTGCGAGGGCAGGCAGCACTTCCACTGCCTACGGAACTCATACTACAGCTGCTGATATTACCCTCACTACACCAATTACTAGGATTTGTGCTAGAGCTACTGCAATGTCAGTTTGGACCTCGGAGGCAGCCAGATAGACAGATATATAGAGTAGTGCGTTCGCCGCCGCCGCCGACGTCCTCGTGGAAAATTCACCACAGTTTTCCACCCGTTTCGTGAAGCCTCGCGAAGTGTCTCGGCAGGCCGAATCTTCAACCATGGTGACGTGGTTAACTGTCGACTGGTGGGTCGGCGTGGCCAACATGGTCTCTCGGCTAGACAGTCACTTTTTCTTCCTATCCATCTATTTATCTATCTAACAACTTGCTGCTAAAGCCATTACCGTCCTGAAGTCCACGATCCCCAGCGTGCGTTGATGCGCGCCGATGAAGTCGTCTCTCCGTGTATCCGTCTGCCGTCGGGAGAACTGAGGAACGTGAGCCGACGTGGCCCGTGCAAACCCCACACAGCTGGGTGAGGGCGTTTCTCGACCGGCTTGGCTGGCAGGTCCATTTTAGCCCAAATGCGATCAATCAACGTTAGTGGGCGATCTCTAGTAGTGAACGGTTCGTCCAGGGTCCAGGCGGTGTTCTCGTTGGTCACCAAGTCATAACGGCTGTCCCCGGTTGCCGTTCGCTCACCACTAGCCAGAATTTTATAGATACAAGTTCAACAATATCGTGAGTAGAAATTGTTACGCAAATCAGAGACTGATAGCTGCAGAGTTACAGTCAATAGTAACGCGTTTAAATTTGTTTATAAAATGTCACCGTTTTATTACGCAGTGTCTGTATGCCATCTCTAAGAGGTGGTTACAAATTTCACTACACACATATATATATATATATATATATATATATATATATATATATATACATGTATATATTTATATATATATATATATATATATATATATATAATGTGTCTAGACCAAACGTAAGGTTATTTAAACTAAGGGCGCTAACAACAGATGCTCGTCGTATCCAAATGTTTGCGCTTTTAAGAGCATTGCGTAATAAATTATGCGAATATATTTATCGTGTATTGCGAAACAAGCCTTTCTTGCCGTAATTGGGAAAAATAAAAGACAACATACTAATTCTATTCATAATTACGTTAGTAGCCGTTTTAAACGACGTATGTATCGTTTATGCTTATGAGATATTTTATACCAGAATCGTTCGCACATAGGCTTTTCTCTAGGTGCTTTTTATAGAACCAGTGCAACAGTGAAGGTAAACAGGCACATCAAGCGTCATGTGCTGCTTTCTTGTTTAAAGACGATAGAAGTGACGCTAATAAAATATGCGTTTTGTAAAACACGTGTACAAGCGCACCGTTAGCTTTCCATCTGAAATGGCTTTTTCAGATTGCCATTGCGTGTGAAAAATAATCGCCATCGTGCGTACAAAATCAGTCTATGGCTGTGGTTAAAACCGATTATCTGTTAATCACTATATAGCGCAAGCACTGCGTCGTTGGTGGTGTGACAGATACGTACATATACAATATGGAAACAAATATTGTAAGATTGTAGTACGTATAATGCGTGTTTGATAAGTTACACTCTGTGGCGCTAACGGCAAGAAGGCCGTTTGGATCCCGTCACATCTGTCTGTTGGTGATTACGACTTGTCATCGAAGAAACGAGCTGATGGCAAAATCTAAAAGCGATACCTCGTATCAATGTTTGCTCATTCAAGCTTGGGTTCATGCGAATCATACATTTCCGCCAGTCTTGTCTTCGAGCAAAAGAACATATCAGGATGAGCTTCGAAACTCCGGATCAGTTTGCTGATCCCGAGTTCCGAGGCTCACGTGGGTATCATTTCGAGTTGTAAGCCCGATCATGTCAGATCATGGGGAGACATGGGAGAGTTGGGGTTAAATGTCTCGTCCTAAAACCGTACCTCAAATGGGCATCCATTGCCAGTCTGCACTGGGCAGATATATAACTTCGATGATAGCTATTGCTAAGCCATTTATCCGAACTGACCGTTAGAGCGGGTGAGGTGTTTGTCAAAGAGCCAGACATATCGACAAACAAACAAATACACGTACTTATATATATATATATATGTCTTCTCTGCGTAAGGACGATAATGATTTCACGAAAAATCTCAACGATGTGTCTTGAAGGCTAGTTGGGGTGTGCTGGTATTTTTTTTAACATATCTGTTTGTTCTGATTTCGCAGGATACTCGCTTTATATTATTTTGCCGAGGATGATTATTTAGGCCATTTTGAGGGCATATTCGTGCTTACATTGGTACAGGGCTCGTGTTTTGGCATTTCTTAAATAATACGTAAAAAAGAACACAAGTAAATCACAATAAATAAGGGCCTCCCCCAGCATCATTCTATAGCGGCATATATATATATATATATATATATATATGCACACATACATGCTACGTCACGCATTACACCAATTGGTGTGTTTTTTGCTTCTATTTCTAACAACACTAGCTGCCGATGTCTTTACACAGGCTGCTCCGCGAAAAATCTAACAAACTAGTTTGCGCTTGGCGCGTGGGGCTCGCCTCCTGCAATGTTTACAAGATGGGACGATTCGCCACCCCTGACAATGACAACAACAGCAACAACAACAACAACAACAACGACAACAAGCAAAACAACAACAACAACAACAAAGTCGAGCAAAGAACGCCAATCGCGCTCCCTTCCGGTGAAAATGAACTTACTTTTTGTTTGCTGCCACCTCTGCCTGTAGATATCTGGGAGGCTACTCGCAAGCCAGACTTTAATAAGCGCTACTAAAGCTGTCGGCGTACACAGCTAGCGTTTGACATTGGTATAGCATTATTGGGAGAGGCGGAGAAAAGGGAGAGATCGTCGCTGGGTTTCGACCAGGCCTCTGCCTTAGATCAACGCTTTATGTATATTGCTATGTTGCCGGCACGTGTGTTCCGGCCTGCCCCGTTCGTAGCCAAACATACATGATAAATCCACATTCGAAGGTGGGGAGCCAACATCATTCATAACCGCGTTTTTGCTCTAAGAGTTGTCCCTTATACAAAAACGAACGGTCGCGTATATATATATATATATATATATATATATATATGTATATATACATATAATGACACAAAATTCACAGGCAAAGACGCATTACGTGACAGACTGCTGCTCAAATGCAGAAACGTATCGTTACTTAGTTAATGTTTGGCCAAAAATGCCTGCCTTGATTTGATTTACGGACTACAATTTTTAGCATAGGCTGTAGTTAGTTGCTTACCGGATGCCAGCCAAGTCACTGCGTATCTCGTTAGGGTTATCTATTCATGCTCCTGTGAAAGTTAGTTAATATGATAATTTAAAACAGCTGACTTTCCTCGGCCTTGCCGCAATGTACATTCCTAAAACACGTATACGTTTTCCGTTCATATTTCTTGCCCCAGCACTAATTGTTTAGCATGTTAATTAGCTTTTGAAAAACGGAGCCGTTCTGAGCCTGACACTGCGCGGTACATACGCAAAGTAAATGGCATTCATATGAATCGATAACTCCGTTTGAGTTCCTTGAAGTGATTATTAAGGTAAAGGGCCTTTGAATGTTACTTGCTGGTTGGTCATCTGTCAAAGGCAAGTCAGTTGCCGTAGAATACGCTAGTCTTCTACTTTCCCTGTTTCCGTAAGTTTATATGGGTTCACCATTCTACATAACGTGGCTCACCTGAGTATTGTCGTTTGCCTTGATGAGAAATACACGTCCCTGAGGATCACAACATACATCCGGAAAATCCGGTCGCAGCCACACACAGCACCAAATAGAAATAAAGGCTTGCTAGAAGTTTTAAAGACGGTAAATATTTACGTCGTAAAGACGTTTTAATGAGCGTGTCAACACGCACTGTAAACTAGCCATCTCCGGCTTCACAAACAGGCAAACAATGTCATACAGCAGATCTATTCAGACCGGCACGCATTACGCTCGTAATGAGACAGAAGGAAAGAGAGAGGCGGAGAAAGAGAAAGTGCTAAAAACGATCACATCAGATTACGGAATGTCATCATATTTTACTAGGTATAGGTTAACGAGCACCTTCGGAGAACCCATCACACTACGCCTATAGTCTTACAACGAATAAACTGCCGACCTGAAAGAATTATTTTTTCCAATAGAACACTGGGGCGGAAATGTAATATTGTGGAGTAAGAGTAAAATAATCGAAAGCGGTTGTATCAAGCTTTTTATCCCGACATATCTTTACTAAATCTGCGATTGCAAGAGCCCATGATCGAAAAACCAATTATATAATGCGTGAGGTCATTTTTGTATCTACTCAATTGTATCCTGCGTTAGCTCAAATCAGAACAAATATTGTTGTATTGAAGACAATTCTCAAGAAACGCAATTATTTGCAATTTTTATATTTTGGCATTTACGCTCAATTAGCCATTTATTAGAAGACGTGTCTGCTCCGTATCCGATTGGAAAAAATTGTTTGATTATTTTGCCGAGTTGTACTAGATCCCATATTTATTGGAAGAATTTTGGGAGACCTTATTTGTATATATATACAGGGTCCCCCAAAATGCTTTTTTTATATATATATATTTATATATATTGAAAAAAAATACCATCACTTCCGGTGTATTCTGTGACCACGCCAAATAGCAAGCGGGGGTAGCGGCGATAGCTACGTCAGTCGTTTGGTGGACGATCACCTCTTCCTCGATAGTAATCTCCATAATCCAAACACATCAGTACCGTTAAGCTCGTGTCGCATAACGATAGCGCTCTACTACGGACAGTGTGCAATAGGAAGAGAAACGGCTCTTCTTACATGAGACGTGTTACTACTGCTCGCAAACAGACACATATATATACACATACAAACACCTTAAAAACTGTTCCAGGGCCTTCGTTTTCAATAAATCTTCGTTTTAGTGCGTTTTTCTTTTGCCATCCTCGGTTTCCCTCCTCCCTGTTACTCGCTGCGCCCCTCTCCTTCATACGTTCTTCATTCACTTCGGAGAGAGCAATCGCTAGAGAGCAATTTCATCCTGTCTAGCTGGCTCCGTTCGCGTGTAGTTCTGATCCTCTCGTTTTGCTTCTCCTTCTCGTGTCGTCCGGTCGACGACGTTCGCATATCCCCCTAAAAACAAGCGACTACCTTTCCCGCTTTCACCCCCCGTACTCCGTCGGCCTATGAACCAGAAAGCAACCCCAAGAGAGGAGGAAATTGCGGGATGTGGTTGGAATCGGCGGATGATTTTGGGGCCATGATGGGTGGACGAACCGTCTGAATGTACGTCGCTGTGCAAGCGCGAGAATGCGCAGGTGACTTGGCGACGGGGCGACCAGTCTATTCGACTATATGTGGCAGGAGGCGATGTCCGTTGGGTGATGGACTTGACTGGTGGCCCGCAAGTGTAGCGCCGGCATTCAGCGCCGAAAGTGATGTATCCGTTCGGCGGTGCCTGGGGAAAAATGCCTTAGCTGTCGCAACGCCACCGAGATTGCCACGTCCATCATCATTGCCACAGCTGCTGCTGCTGGTACTTGTACGTCTGTTGAGTGCAAACAGAAATGGTCGCAGCGACGACGACGACAACGGCAACAACAACAACCGCAGGGACAACAATAACAACCAAAGGAACAACAACAATAACAACAACCACAACAACAACAATAACAACCAAAGGAACAACAACAATAACAACAACCACAACAACAACAAAAACAACAACCACAGCGACAACAACAACAACCACAGCAACAACAACAACAACCACAGCGACAACAACAACAACAACAACCACAGCGACAACAACAACAACGACAACAAAAACATCAACAAGAACACCAACAGCATTCTTATCACCACCAAGCAAAGCGACAACCTCAACGGCGGCAACAACATGATCACCAGCACCACCAATCACAACAAGAATACCAACAACAACAACAACGACGACGATCCCGACGATGAAGGCAGGATCAACGCCACTAAGTCAACATCTTTTCCTGCCCACGCGCCTTTCTGCTCCTTCACCACCCGACCGCCCACCCCCCCCCCCCCCGTCTTCCTCGACTTTCTTCGTAGAACCTTCAGCGGCGGTGGCGGCGGCAGCATATCTACCACGGAGGTGCCGCTGCTGCTGCTGCTTCGAAGACGTATGAGGACCGAGAAACCCATTGCCGTTGAGCGACGGAGCAGGTCCGATGATGACCAGTGGTAGCGGTGCCGGTGAAAGCAGGGTAGCTACCGTCGTCGGCAACGCCTTGGTCCCCCCCCGCGTTGTTGTCGACCGTTACGGCAGGAACAACAGCAGGCAGCGTCGGCGGCGGCGCGCATCTGGTATGCGTGCTCACGAACTGAACCCCAACATGGTCGCATTTGCCCATTTTTTTTGGCGCCCCTTGGAACCCCACGACTCCTTCCACCTTGCTCTTAGGTGGAATCTTAGGCCACCCGAGATAGGTAGTAGGTGAGAGCGAATCCGGGCTTCCGAGCACCGAACCGCCCACCCCAGCAACGCACGGAGGCATCAGCGCGCTACTACGCGCGCAAAGGTTTCGGCCCCCGGGGGGGGGGGGGGGGGAAGGGGTTGCCATCCGCCTACTACCAACGCCTACGCTTACGCCTCTACCTCGCTCACGCCTCTACCTCGCTCACATCCGTCGTCGCTGGTGCTGCTACTGCTGAGGGGCGAGCCGAGGTGCGCGGCCTCTGAGGTCGCCTTCACCGCCGGTGTTATTATATGCTGAGACTTTTGTGCTACATATATGTTCAGGCAGTCGGCTGGTCGAGCAACAGCAGCATTAGCAGCAGAAGGAACAGGGGCACAACGCTGAGGGCACAATGTTGTTTCGGATGCAATTTCGCAAGCAAGCGGTGTCGTAGCATTGCACTACTACGGCTGGCTGACGACTATTCCTGTTGCGACTAGTCAACGTAGCACTATGGGACGGGTGACTACGTCTACAAGGCACAGGACTTCAGGACACTGAGGACTGGCGTCGTCCAGATGCACAAAGAAAAACGAGGCTTCGGTGGTGGTGGTGATGGTGAGGGTGATGATGACGACAACAGTGTATGTCCGACGATCATGGCTCGAGAAAAAGCCTTAGTCAGAAAAGATTCTCCCGCCCGCCTGTCTGCGCCCGAGGTCCGAGGCCAAGACCGATACCGGATCCGGGACGTCGCTGATTGCGTCCTGTGGATAGGGAGGTGGACAAAGGAAATGAGGCGGCGATGTGAACGGGCGTGTTAGGCAATTAGATGTGGGAGTGGTAGGGCCATTCATGCGAGGCGAGTGGTTATAGCGGAAGACGGCTCGACGCGGTCAGTTGAAGTTGTGCGCTTGCTTCATAGCAATGTGTGCGTCGTAGTAACAATAGTTGTTGTTGTTGCTGTCGTAATCGGTGTAATTGTAGCAATAGTAGTAGTAGTAGTCGTAGCAAAAGTAGCAATAGTAAAATTGCAGCTTGGAATTCGGTGTCTTTTCCCCGCCCGCAGTCAGAGGGGGATTTTATAAACACTGTTTAAATGTGTTCTCTTTGCACATTTGCATGGCCCGGAAGATGTGGCGTGCACTAAATCTACCTAACAAACTGCAAACTGTGGTGAGAACACTGGCGTAACTATATTCGACCATGTACAAGGTGTGTTCAAAACGTATCGCGACTTTTGAATTTTCGCGGGTTACGTATATTCGAATTTCGATTTTTTGTGGCGTTATGTTGGTACTCATGTCTCTCACTTATGCCGACAAGCTCGGCCATTTTGAATGTTCACTTAATTGTTGACAGCTGCTTTGCTTGCACGTGTTTTGGATCGTCTTCGATTTTTACCTATTCAAAAAAATGGATCAAAGAACCTGTATCAAATTTTGTGTGAATGCACCACGTCACCAGGCTCGATGTTTCGGAGACTTACAGCGCTCTTTAGTCAACAACAGCATACGAAAAGTGACACGTTTAATATACTGAAAAGATATCAGAGCAGACATTATTGAGCGCCGCAAGCATAGTTACTTTCTGAGAATGCGAAATAACGGCAAACGTAAAAATACAAATTTAAGACTTTGCTGTACGAATTTTAAAATAATTTCATCGCCGTTATTGCTTGTCGAAACATATCCAGTATCCTCGGGGACGACTCAGTCAGCGATCAGACTTTCCGAAAATGATTTGCCTAGTTCCGCGGTGGGGATTTTAACCTCGGCGATGGGCCAAGGTCCGGCTTACTCTCTTTGCTGGAGGAAGACGTTCTGCACTAAAACCTACCATAAAATCTAACTGTTACCACTCGAGAACTCGCGGAAGAAGTTAAAGTCAACCAATAATAACCATAACTTTAAAAGCTTAACTTACTGGTTAACTCTTGTTATAAACTTAAATCTAGTATCGTTTGCGCTTGTCCCTCGCACATTAGTGTACTACTAGAAAAACAATTCTAGAAAACAATTTCAAACTCGTCTGGAAGCATATATCAAGTAACTATATGGCACTGTATTTGTAAAACTTTAAAATTAAAAATAACTTTCCATTCTTACTCAGAAGTTTGACCAGATAGGGCAAATTATGAACTTTTGCTAGTTGCGGTCACCACGTGCTGTAGTCCACCGACTAAGAGCAGATATGTAGGTGTCGTCGTATCATAATAACTATTCACACATAGTCATAACTCAATCTTTCCCCAGCTTCCATGTAATTCCATACAAAATATACTGGCGTCTTTTCTTAAGCTGTCTAGAAATACGTTCATTTATTACCGACTGGCGTAATAGTGTAATGCAACTGAGCATTAATCGACCGGGGGGGGGGGTGTGATTCTACTTCAAGGCGCCGATTTTTAACTGTGTTCTACAATTTTTTTTATCCCACTAGTGAGGTCTTGCGACCCAGTCTGGAAACCACCAGAGTGCCCCTTTTTTAGTTACTAGACGCTCTTTTCATGTTTCCAACGTGAACGAGAAGCTTGGTGTACTGGTTGCTGTCGTGTTAGACAAGGACGACTTTGCTCCTGCTGTTCGTGAATGGCCTTCAACGGTAATTATCCACCCACTTAATCTCCATCTTGTTATCGTCTAACTTCTTCTAGCTATAGTTCTAGCCAGCTGTTTCAATATCCCCTCTCTCCTCCCCACCTTCCCGCTCGTTGTTTTCTCTATCCATTACGTTATCTTGCCGTTCTCTCCGCTCTACCCCCCCCCCCCCCGCCTAGCTAGACTAGACACAACACAATAGTTGGACGAAACGTGTGTAAGTTGAATAAGACCGGGGGACGTGTCAGCCCGCGTTCCTACGTACGAGTACATGCGACATTATGCAACACAACGTAGTCCGGGCGTACCGGGCCAGTTAGCTGGCGACGCAGCGTCTCTCTCTAAGTGGGCGCTGCTCAGACACTCGGACCAAGCGCTACCCAACAGACTCTGAGTCTGAGTAATGAGTGGCAAGCAGAGAAAAACGTTCATTTGACCGCTTCGTCTTCTAGCCGTGTGGTGGTTAGCCGAGGCCTGAATTGGTCCGCCTGAGCGGCTCTATTCTGTCCTGCGTACGCCCTGCCGACAGTGTCCTTCCAGCATGCTTCCAACTCCTCTTTTTGCCGTCTTCGACTGTGATTCACAGACGCATCGACGCCCACGCTAAGTCTCTCTGACTGCCAGCAGACTCAAAAATCGACGACACAGAACAAGTCTGTCAAGCAGCCGAGAGTAGTAGCAGCGCTGTAGGGAATACGTTGTAGCGGCCGCGGCAGACGACCGTTGGGGCGGCGCCGTTTCGTTCGCCAGCTTCAGTAAGCGAGGGAGCGAGGCGTAGACACGAGTAAAAAGTTTCTTATTTCTTAAGAACGGAGCTTCATTTGAAGTCGCTTGCCACAACCAGCACGACGTCTATTACTACTACTACCCTTTGTGTCAGCGTTACTATTAACGAAGCGCTACTGTCGTTTGACGCGCCCACTGTTCGCGAATGACGCCCTGACGCCTGAAGGCCCTAGAGGCTAATCTTGTCCTACCTTGCCCTGGCTTGCCCTCTGTGTTTCTCTTCTCCATCGGATCTCCGAACGTCGAACCTGATTTGCTTTGCCCATGGCCGCATATTCATTTATTCTAACCTATTTATATATATATATATATATATATATATATATATATTAGAGAACACGAGAACGGGCTGAGCCGAGCGGGACCCGACGGAAGAGCTTGGATCGACGAACGGCCATCGTGCGGGTTCAACGTCGTCAGATAAGAGATACCAACCAAGTGTCTCTCCCGTTGGTGCGGGAACAGGACTTCTGGGACAAACGAAAGCAGTGAACAGGGGGGTCGGGGGGTGGAGGGCAAACCCCTGTGACAATCAGGGGTGTCGGGTGGGGTGGATTGAATTGCTAGATTGGTGGGTGTGCTGTGGTGTGTCTATGGTCTGGTGGTGGCTGACTTAGCCAGCTACCACCGCGGTGGGTGCGCGAGTGGATGGAATATTTGCGCGCTACTGGATAGACCACATCTCTCTCTGTCTCCGGGCTCCCGCGTAGAAATTTGCATATCAATTTGTCTACTATACACGACAGTCGCCGACGATGGCGCCGCTGCTACCGATGCTGCTGCCATCATCGGGGCCGTAGGCAGCGACTGTCGCAGTGGCGTTAAGCGTAACGGGGGCAGCAACGGCTTCTTCTAGCAGGAGAGGCAGGAGGCACAGGACACTGCCACTGTCTACAGGCATGCTGCCCTGTATCTGCTATATGTATGCCCCCCCTCCCGCCCTGTCCCCCTATGTAGGCCCTGCTTGGGAATCCTCGCAGCCAGGGCTTTTCAGGGCTTGCCGTATCACGCCAAGGGGGGCGGGGAGGAGGTGGGGAGGATGCGGTGCCCGCGGACGACCAGGAGGCAGATGCGAAACGAGAAAGCTACAAGCTAATCAACATACACAGTGTGTTGTTATGTACATCCTCTCGAGGCGGCACACAATACGCGAGCAGAGCAAACATGGCGCGCGCGAAAATAGCGAGAGTTCTTTAATCGACACCACATCGGCGCCGACCGTCACCGACTTGCATAGCACGGCGAGTCAGAATATATTCTCGCTGTATTGTCGACTAGCGCTTGTGTAGAAGACGAATCTTGTTTGTTTTGTTGTTTTTTGTTGTTTACAATGGACTATCTTATTTGTCGATTCTTACTATTCGAGTATTACTATTATTGTTCTAGTTAACAGCTGTTAACAAGGTCTGTGGTCCTGTTAGGCAGGCAGACACCGTCTCTAAGCTCGGTTGTCATCATTCGAACGTGCCGGCCAAAGTATTCTATTCTGTGTACACACTTGTGGTGCCATCACCAACCACCGCCGAATCGCCGGCAACTCCAAGAAACCAGTCTATTATTGTCTACACGTCGCAGCCGACGACAAAGTTGGGCCTCGGGCCGAGCGCACAGCTACGCTCGAAGAACCACAGCAATCGATCATAGAGTGCTTCGATTGCCGTGTGATGCGTTGAAGATGTTTTGGGATAAACAACTTTTTTGTTTCGCTGCCACGCTGTCGTTTTTTCTCTTGGCTCGATACGCCACTGCCTCAGATGAGCTTATTCTACTGCACCCTTCTACTACTACTACTACTACCACCTACTATTTCTACGCAGACTACTGCAAGCACGCAAGAATCGCAGGCAGTTTGGGTGCGGAACCTGCTTAGCGTAAGCCTTTTAGCAGGATGGCGTATTCTTCTCTATTAAGGGGATTGAATGGGCAGCGATCCGGTCGTACGGCCGCCCGCTTAGCCGGCAAACGGTACGGCGGGCCGGGATGAGGCCGACGAGGCAAGCTTAGGAGTCAACGAAAGAAAACGAAGAAAAAGCCAATCGTTTCGACTCAGGGCCTCGACAAAATTCGAGACAGCGCCTCTATAGATCGCGCCTGCCTGCCCTCACCGGGTCGATCCACCTCCTCATCCGCTCTGTCGGCGTATCCTACGTATAGCCTACCTATCTACCTCCTACGTGCACGTCCATGGCGTGCTGCTTCTGAAACGTCCTCGAGCGCAGCGCTACCCCACCGGGCGCATCACAACAGGCTCTGCGTAGTAGTATTATTATTGCCTGATGCTGCCAGAACGGCGGCTCCCGGGGGTAGCAGGCATGGCCACGTATACCCCAGCACGCTGCGCCGCCGCCGCCGCCACCCCAAACAAAAACAAAGGCGTGGGCGGAGAGAGGAAATAGAAAGACAGAGATCACGAGAGAGAAAGAGAGAGAGGCAAGGCAAACGAGAGAGAGAGAGGAGACGAGCAATGGGAAGCACTACGGGGGCGTGTATGTGTGCACAAATCACAGTAAAAGCAAACGAGAGAAAAAGAAAGCGAAATAAATGGGAGAGGAGTGAGGGCCGAAACAAAAGGCAATATTTGGTAACACACCACACTACTGCTATCGCAAATACTACTACTTTAGATAGTTGTACTACTACTACTGTTACTGATTACTTACTGCGACCACAACCAAGCATTTGGCCTCCAAGAAGCGAATAAAAGTAATAAGAGCGTACATGCATGACAGGCGGTCCGGTCGGCGCATGAGGCACGCAGGGAGGCGTACTTATAGTAAATGATTCAACGGCAAGCTCCGGCCGTATGAGGACCGAGAGCGATTTGGTCTCTTCGGATCGACGGGCGTCTTCAGCGACGAACCGGGTCATTGTGCGGCTGGCCGCACGTGCACTGCCCGCCTCGGACTAAGAGTCAGAGATCACGAGCAGATCAGGAATAAACCTTTATATATACGCGTACAACAAGCACATTGTTGCGGCGGCAGCGAAAAGCGACTCAGTGGCGGGAGTCACGGTCGCATTTGAACCAGGAAGTTTAGCAGACGCACACACCGGCTCGCCGGCAATTCTCCTTCTCCCGAAGAAAACTTTTTCTCCAGCCGACTCTGTTGTCCGTTGGTTGTCTAGACAACGTACGAGCGAGACGACATCGTGCGGTTGGGATGATTGGCCTTAGTACACATTCAACTATATCTATTCGATCGACTTATCGAGCTGATCTTCGTATCCGTTTTACCTTAACTTGTTTTGAGCTGCATCGGCCATTTCGTTTATGTGAGGCCAAGTAGTGATGGAGGGTACGTGGGTGATGTGAGAGGGAGCGCACATGTTTGGGGAAGTTCGTAGACGGGTCGTTTTGTGTTTCTATGGTTTGCTACTACTTACTGCAGAGAGGAATTGCGCTACTGCATAAGTTTACAGGTCCACGCGCCGACCAAGCAAGGGTCCTGAGTCTGAGAGACTCAGGACCCTTGTTTGGTCGGTGCTGTTGTTGGCCATTGGCGCTTTTCCTTAGTACAGTATATGGATATATATATATTTTTTTATGGGACCGTCTTCTTCGGACGGCAAATTTATTTAAGTTCAATAACACTTCATTGAGCTTGAAATTTCCATTATTACATACATTCAAACAATTTTAACTATTCAGGTAATTTTGCAGAAAAGGCTATCGCCCGTGTCTGCCCGCTCTTGTGAGTGTGTCAACATCCTTCATATTGCATAACGGTGTAAAGTAATTTTTTTTAATTTATGTTTTAAGTGTGTTGAAAGACTCATCCAAATACACATGATTTTAATACATCCGGCGAAATTAAACAAATCTGTTGTTTAAGTTTGGTTTTGCATTCATTTGTAGATAATTCTAGTACACATCTAAACAGATGAGGCAATTTGGCATTTATGTTTACCAGGCGATAACTGAGCATTGAATAATTTGTCACAAGTCTTGTATATGGGTGTGTTACAACATTGTTTACAGCACTTCTGGTAGGATAAGTTATTAGAAGTAGCTCCAAACGGGGTACGGTTCCTGTTATAGTGTGTCAGAATGCTATATATGTATATTCCATAAAAGTGCAATATATTTTTATCTCTCCATATGTCCTCAGTGGTTGTCCTATAGGCCAATCCAAATACATTTCGTATGCATCTTTTCTGGAGAGTTATTATTGGTTCGACATTTGACTTAAATGAAGCACCATATAACAAAACACCATATTTTAAGTATATATATATACATATATATATATATATATATATATATATATATATATATATATGTATGATTGTGTGTGTGTGAAAAGTGAAAAGGTACAAAATTACTCTGCGGGCATAATTGAAGTGTATGTTTAAAAGTAATCACCAGAGTTCTGATGAGATGGGCGCTTCTCCCCGTTGCAGACATTGTGATAAGGCAGCTGCACTCGAATATGCAGCATAGGATATGTATATATCAATGGTCGGTCCAAATAAAAAGGTAATAAGCTACACTTTGGGTGTACTTAAAATCGTTATTCAAAAGTAATCAGAGGCCTGAGTACAACTTCCGTGCTGTTTCACGAGCCGGAAGATTCCCTGTTTGCAGAATTCCTACGGCTGTGACAAGAGCCAGTTTTCCACTGTGTCGTGCAGTTCGTCGTCCGAATTGAAGCACCTTTTGCATCTGGCTCGAAATGGTGGCACTAACTCACATCACCGGTGGCAATCCGCTTCAAAACGCGTCTTCTTGACATTGGAACGGGTGCTGCAGTGCTAGTCCTTTGGCAGTTCGTTCAGCGTCTTGTCGGACATCCAGACTTTCCCGTCTACTGGATAGGGATCCAGCAAATTCAAAATCGGAATTGAATATCGGCTGATTGAACACCTTCCGCAGTTAAAAATCTGACAACACCTCGATGCTCTCTAATCGTTTTGCAATAGGAATGCCATGATGTGCTCACACGCACGTCAATTGGAGCAACTGCCTGCTTCCAGTGGACGTCCACGCCGGACACCCTTTTCGCGTATCTAGATGTCTCACTAGGTTATTCAAAAAGGGCATATTCAAATTTCAACCGGTTTGGTTGTTACGGCGTTCCATACCTTTTGCGGAATTTTATTTGCGGAAATGCTTTGTATAGGAACTTTTGTGATATTAAGAAGAGTTTGCAAAATTATATTTTTCTATATAAAGTTCTGCTCTAGCTAAGATCAATCTACTATTTCAGGCGATGTTTCTTGATGATGATTTCTCCGAAATGCGCCGGTTTACTTGGTTTTTTACTTCAGTAATGCGTTCTGTCACAATCATGCATTTTAAAAAAATTATGTCAGACAGTCCACCTGTAATAACAGTCTAGAACATTTTTCATCTCCCTCCTATACGAAACATTTGCGCTCCCCTTTTTCATTCGCAAAAATAATTTTCGCGCCGAGCTTAAGTACCTCTCAGATCTTAGACGATTTATCCAAACACTCTATATATATATATATATATATATTCAATAATAATATTACCTGGCATTCTGTATGTGCTGTGTCGACATAAAATCAATAGCCTACAGCACTTCAAATATACAAAAAATACGCGCATAAATATTTTTCTTCCAATACTTGTAAACGGAGCTGGGAGAATGTCTTCTGAGTGGAAACAGCAATTAAATGTATACGCCAAGTCCGTGAAATCTGTGTACAAAAAGTAGTCTAACAGAATACTAGAGCAGTATCTACACATGATGTGGCCACGAACGTATGGCCAGATACACAAAAATTATGTATATGCTTAAATTACATATGTATGTAGATATCTGTGTACACGAGTTATTTAGAGACTGAAAGCGAAATTGATAGAGAACGCAAGGTTAAGAAGCCAACAAAGGTGTTTCGTATTCGGGAGGCGAACAATAGTTCCAAGTAATCTTGAGTAATGCAACAGTTTGCCCTTAGCATAAAACATCGAGACGGCGAGTATATAAAAAGCCCATTGATCCAAAATACTTGATTGGTAGCCGCAATAGCTACGAAATATCGCTCGGTTCGTAGAAGAATTACATCAAGGCTAATTGACGTGCATACGTGTGTCGTGTCACGTTGAAACGAAACGACAAACGAATAAGCTGTAAAAAAATCGGTACGTTACGTGCTTGCTTGCCAACGTACAGGAAGGGGCTTCCAGGAGCTTTCAGGAGCAGAGCTTTTTCAATGCTCCCCACCGAGCGGTCGACGTGGGGCAGACAGAAAACGCAGGAGACGACGACGACGACGACCGAAAACCGAATTCATTAGGCAGATGACTGCGGCGCTGGATCATATTTCTTGCTTAGGCGCCTTTCATCTCTGGCCTTTTATTGTCTCTTTCGTTTCTCCTCCGCTTTGCCTCTGATCTGGGGGCGGGGGGCTGGTGGGTGGTGGTCTCTCGCTCAGGTGCATACTCCACCTCCCCCCCCCGTGCGCTTCACTACGCTTCGCTCGCGTGTCGCTCGATCTCTCATTTGCCTGTCCGCCGACTCAATTTTCGACCGAAATTCGGTTCGCCACTTCGTCTGATTCAGGACTGCTCAGCAGCGAAGAGAGCACAAGTGATGTGTTGTTGTCCTTCACCAGCCGAATCGCCGTAGTAGCAGCATTAGAAGGGGCAGCTGCTCGTTCGCTGCCATTCAGTAAGCACGGCAAGGCGGACTCCTTCGCTTTGTGTCTATCTGTCTACCCATGATCTTCGTACCTGTTTACTTATATTGTTGTTGATGTTGTTGTTGTTGTTACTGTTGTTGTTTTGTTGCTGCTGCCGCTGTTGTTGTTATCGCTGTTCTCGGCATCATCGCAATTGTTGTTGCCTACCTAGCACAGCAGCCTCAGTCCTCGATTAATCTAATCATTACGACCACTCTATCAGCAGGTTTAGTTTAATCCCATATGTCATGTACGCTCAGTTGCTGCCGCTCTGTCTACTCTTTAATCAACACCATTCTTGTAGGCTTTGCTAGTGGGGTTGGAAGTGAGAAGGAAACAGCTCTTACGCATACCCAAAATGGGTAGTGCGGGAGCCAATGCCGATGTTGTTGACGTTATACTCACTAAAAAACATCTCACCTAAACCCCTCATAACGAAGCTAGGAGCTGATGCCGCTCCGTAATATTACTTTAACTTCTATGTTTTACTGTAAAATTGTGTTAAAAATCAAATTGTGTGGGTTAGAATTGTAGAATTGTGTTAGAAAGCTACTTGTTACTTTAAGCAGAGCGCATCGCTGTCTATGCCAAGTCTTTCCATTTGCTGACGGTGATGGTGGACGCGGCAAAGTTTTTTCCTCAATGATGATCCAGCGTTTGAGTGTCATTCAAGAGTGCCATTGTGCCATTTGCCTATATGTTACACAGATTCAGTTCTTAATCAAAAAGACGAGCTAGCTGCGCCCTATTCCTGGTAAACGCCCGTGCAGATTTCAACCGCATTTTGATGTCGTAATCTTCTCCCGAGGCATAAAGTATGCAAACTGACAACGGAGTGGGTTCGATACAATGCGATGATTTTCTGAAAGAACCGTGGCCCGTAAGTAATTGGGTCAGCGGAAAAGAAATTGACTCCTCCCGCATTTAAAACCACCTCCGCACATCTGTAAAATTAAACGCGTTCAGGAACCATGCATTGGTCGACTGACATCGTGCTGTCCCCTGAAAGAGTGAAAAGGCGGAACTGACAGACTGGGTTCTCTAGAGCCTGTCGGTCCCATGGGTTCTGCCGGCCCGATACTTGAACTACAGCGGTGGTCGCAAACTTGTTGGCTCTAGCTACGTTGAAGGCCAACGGTCCCCGCGTTTTATCCAAGAGCTGCCGGCATGTACGCAGCCAAAACGGGGCTGCGTATAGCACGATGCTATCCGCTACCGCCGCCGGGAAGTCCTCCGGTCGTCCGAAATGCCTCGCGGACGCAAGAGTTATTTAAGGAAATCTGTCATAGCCCCGGTGATCTAAACAGCCAGGTACTGTGTACGTCGGGTGCATGTCAGGCATCCCCATATATTTTACTTCATAAAAGACGACAATGTTTTTGTCCCCCTAGATACGGTAGGTAAATTTGTAAGGACCGTTTCTGATACGATATAAATAAAATCATTTCTGATGTTAAGTTGGATTGCTCTTTGCTCTCACACACAAAGAAGGTAGTGTAATCTTATTTGTTAAGCAGTACCTCTCTGAACTTCGGAAAAGCCTAAAATACCTTAACTTGTGTCATATACTGCGTAACCTAAGCGAGAGTCCTGCTGGCTCTACGAGATCGCTTTCCTGTCATCCAGTTTCTTCGTCAGTCGAGTATGGATAAAATATGCTACCGCCCTAAAGAGGTACTAGGAAGGATGTCGAAAAGCAGAGGGGTCATGTTGAAAGAGTCCGATTTTAGACATAAAGACTAGGCGGCCTCCTTCAAGCAGTCAGGATGAAGTGCTCGATCGCTGAATTGTCGCCGTCATGTCCATAAAAAAAAACCGTAGTTGATTCTAAATTAGCATTTAAAGAGCTTCGTATGGGATACTGTTTGTACTAATACCCCTATGCCTGTAAGTAAAGTAAAGTTTTCGGGCTGACCCTCAGCCAAGATTTTCGAATATATATTCGTTACATACAATTTCGTTCGACGTCCGTGCCACAGGCCTTAAGGCCCACTGCAAGCGTCGAAACATGTTTTGTACTGAGCATCAGTTAACTAAATATGTATGTTATTACAATAAATATGTATGTTACTAGGACAACAGCTGTACTAGGTGTGGCATGGGTACATGCCATCACTTACCGGAATGTGCCATCCGTGTGCCAGTTGAGTTCCAAGATTTGCCGGTTGCCTGCAGCAGTCGATCGCCACGGAGACGGGCATGTACGGAGGTATGTCGGTCGATCGGGCGGCACGTAGGCCTGGCATCGTTATGGACGCACCCCCCGTCACCGGATTTGATTAGCTAAAACGCGCGGTGTAATCGTAGGACGACAAACGCCATTCAGCGTGCGGTAGGCCTGCGGTCCGCCAAACAAGACCTGGGCGGGAGCTGGGCCTACTCGCGCCCAGCACCCGGGTAAACAGCACAGCCTGCAAGAGCCTGCGCTCGGGAATCACACACATTTTACGAGGAGGGCTTACTACAACTTCTACCTGTACTTTCTACCGCCACACAGCCGCTTAAGCTGCGCTGCGCGTGCGGTCGCAAAGTCTTTTCGGCAATGAAGATGTCGTTGGATAATCGGCTGGGTACGTGGCTATAGGGACGGCCTAGCTGTTGCCCTAGTTTCCATAATATTCCTGATTCAAGAATGAGCAAATTACAACAAAAGCATTCAGATTTAACCGCAAAGATCGTGTTAGGCTGTTTGACGGTTTTGTCACGCATTTCTCTCTTCTCGGTTCTTGACTGTGTGTGCAGGTCAGCGGTGAATGGCAGTTTACAATGGGTTATCTTACTTCGCCTCCGAGTTAAAGATTGCGAGAACACTTTTCAAAGGGGAGAAGGTGCGGCTTCTAATTCAAACTGACAGTCCCCGCCGACTCTAACGACTTGCTGGTAGATCATTTTTGTTTGCTTAGAAAATGATTCTTCCAGGGGTAGGCTTTTGTGCTAAATACATGTTCGTTGAGAAGTTTTATAACTATTATAAATGGAAGTAGGTTTCAGAATGAATAATCATGGTAACAATAAGATTAAACACACGAAATTAACTGCATTTTAGCATGGTTTATTAACATTGTGTACTCTGTCTAGTAGTGAGGTTGTAGACAAGCGACACGCGCGAAACAGCACTTTCATATTACATGCCTCCCATGCAGCAAGTGTACTAATGCGTATACATGGCTTAAAATCCTGTAATCCAGCCATCATCAGATCTCTGCTGTAGGAACTAATGTGATTCAATTCATTGAGAGCCATGGAAAGGAGCGCCATTCCGTGGCCTGTGTCTAAGCAAGATTAGCCGTAGCGAATTATTTTCAAAAATACTGTATATATATAGCGTATTCCCAGACCTAAGTATGGGCAAGTGTTGACAAACTCCAGCGATTGGCCACAGCAAGGTATTACGTCTGCCGCAGGCAATCGATTCACAACAGCTCATAAGCAAGCTGACATGCATGGCAATCTCTTGAATAGCCTTGTTCTGTAGATCAAAATGCAGCACTGCCAATGGCAATAAAAGGCCAGATGTATAATTTCCACTCGAGAGAGGAGCTTAGATAAAATGCAGCAGTTTAAAGTTAAAAATGTTGGATAAGGCCACATCATATTAAATCAAAGTGCATCTATAATGGTTCATTACCTGCTGTACATGGGGGAGAAGTGGTAGCACTTTTAAAGAAGTATTTTATTCCAAATCACTTGCTAGATCCAGTACAACATGGTTCCGCACTGAGCTTCGCTGCCTGTCTTCTGATGCATAAAATATCGGTCAAGATCTTTACAACTGATCCATAATATAAGACAACATCGTCAGCCACCTCCCTGAGAATTGTTGAGTAGAACACCACGAACTTTTAAAGTTTTTTTGTGTTAATGACGCCGAAGGCCTTTCCGAACAGTCCGATCCTCTTCTATCTCTTCACGACCGTCAGGAAATTGATATTACCACGTGTACACGGCGTTTCGGGACAACGATTGATTATCATAAACAGCTCGTGACATTTTCGCCACTTTAGAGCACATGACTTGGTTTTATCCGTGCTTAAACTTTGTGCAGATTCTTTCTCTTCCATATTTGGCTCCTTCAGAAACGCTGAATATAGTTTTCTTTACTGCCTAAAACCAAATTCAAACAGTAAACGCCGCCACCAGTTCGTCATGTGGTTCGGCCTACTGAGCACGTGGCCCTCTCCACGCAGCGGCTAGTACAAGTTCCTAGATATGTAACGAGTTTAAAACTTACCGCAAATTCCGCGCAATGTCAATGGAAAAAACATACAAAAATTGCACGGAGGGAAGAAGGGGGATTTAATTCAGCCATGGAAAACTCGTACCGCAGCAGTACAGCAATATATAGCATATAGCTACTCCATGGTGAGTAGGGTGATCGAAAGAGAAATGCTACAAAAATAAGTTTTGTAAATATATATATATATATATATATATATATATATAAATATATATATATACGAGGTGTGTTCGCGAGAGTAAGTATCGGAAAGTATCGCGACTTTTGTGTTTTTTCAAAAATTATTCATTTATTCATGAATATCTATTTTGTCCCCTTCAAAGTAATCCCCATGAGATATTATACACTTGTGCCAACGGTTTTTCCAATCTTCGAAGCACTTCAAAAAACCATTTTTTTTAATCTTGTTTAGCTTCTCCTTCGATGCCGTCTTTATCTCGTCAAGCGTAGCGTAACGTCGTCCTTTCATGGGCCTCTTCAGTTTAGGGAACAAGAAAAAGTCACAGGGGGGCAGATCTGGGGAATACGGTGGCTGCGGCATCATTAGTGTGTTGTTTTTGGCCAAAAACTCGCGCACAAGCAACGATGTGTGAGCAGGGGCGTTATCGTGGTGCAAAAGCCAATTTTTGTTCTTCCACAAATCCGGGCGTTTCTGGCGGATTGCTTCGCGCAAATTGCGCATAACTTGCAGGTAATATTCCTTATTGACCGTTCTACCCTGTGGCAAGAACTCATGATGCACCACGCCCCTGCAATCGAAGAAAACTGTCAGCAAAACTTTCACATTCGACCGAACTTGGCGCGCTTTTTTCGGTCTTGGTTCGTGCGGCAGCTTCCATTGAGATGATTGAGCTTTGGTTTCCACGTCATAACCATAAACCCACGATTCGTCACCAGTTATGACCCTCTGGAGCAAATTTGGGTCGTCGCGGACAGAGTCCAACATCTCATTAGCAATGTTCATGCGATGCTGTTTTTGGTCGCAATTGAGCAATTTTGGTACGAATTTCGCGGCGACCCGTCTCATGCCCAAATCATTGATAAAAATCGAATGGCACGAGCCAATCGATATGTTTAGGTCCTCAGCAACTTCTCTAACGGTGATTCGACGATTGGCCAATACCATTTTCTCCACTTCATTAATTTTTTCGTCTGTTGTTGAAGTGCTCGGGCGTCCGGCACGCTCTTCGTCGTTCACATCTTCTCGGCCTTCTGAGAACATTTTGTACCACCGATAAACGTTGCTTCGGTCCAAGGTAGCTTCTCCGTATGCCACAGTCAACATTCGGAATGCATCCGCGCACTTAATTTCGTTTTTCACACAAAATTTGATACAGGTTCTTTGATCCATTTTTTGAATAGGTAAAAATCGAAGACGATCCAAAACACGTGCAAGCAAAGCAGCTGTCAACAATTAAGTGAACATTCAAAATGGCCGAGCTTGTCGGCATAAGTGAGAGACATGAGTACCAACATAACGCCACAAAAAATCGAAATTCGAATATACGTAACCCGCGAAAATTCAAAAGTCGCGATGCTTTTTGAACACACCTCGTATATATATATATCAGTGCTGTTTGTTATAGTGATCATTTTCGTCAGTTCTTCGATATTCTGTATATTACTGCATACGTCGCACTCAGCAGATCATATACAGCAATATGTAAAGTGTTTAGTATCCACGAACGTTGATATTAATGTGACAAAATTGTCAGGCTGTCAGAATCAAACAGCTAATAACGGCCGTCACGTACAAAATAGAGCGGATTAATTGATCAAATTTCTCGACCCAGGTGTTTGGCCAGAAAGCACTCAGTTTCGTCCGTTCAGAAGTCAGCTCCAGCCTGTTTGAATGTACGGCGCTGCCGCCCCCGAAGAACGTCGACAAACAACGATTTTATGGATGCTGATTTTACGTTTTTATTGAACACGACTGCAACACCCCTGCATATGTATCCTTATTTATCATGTACGTATCGTATCACATATGTACGATATGGCCTATATACTATATGATCTATCAGATGTGCATGTTGTGGTCACTTACGAATGCCACTAAGCATATTACTAGATAAGCAGATTTGAATTGTAATATGCTGATAAGGACAACGATCTAAATTCATTCATCATAAATTTAGTTAGGAATAAGAGAACTAACCCTTCCAACTAAGGACAACGACAGCGAGGCGACGTGCTTTAGTTGGAATAATAAAACAGACGTAGTAGATGTTGCACTGTTGTCAACGTGGCAACCCGGAGCCACTTTAAACGAAGTAGAACTCGAACATCTCACGATGAAATAAAACAAGGGGGACAAACTACTACACTAAACCCACTGATCAAAAACAAAGAGTGGGCGATACATTTCACTAATCTTCTGTGAGCGGCGATTCAATACTGCCCGAAAGAAACCATGCCGATGACTCAGGCCTCTTACAGAAACTGAGATTAAACAAGTAACTTTAGTCAAGCAAAACAGGAAGTCTGCAGGCCCAGACCCAATCGAAATCAAAGACCTGAACGCCGATATGACTTACTTTGCTTGTAATTGGCCAACGCGCTCAATGTCTGTGTGCGTCAGGGCAGAATACTGAACGAATGGTAATAAAGCTTCCTACAGGCGATATATGGGAACAGAAAGACGTAAGGGATTCAGGAAACTATTGCGGTATAGCGCGTTTTAGTATTGTATCCAAAACACTATATATATATATATATATATATGCTTAGGATCCCTCGTGGCGGATAGAAAATACCGAACCATTGAGTCTGAATTGCCACGGGAACAGCACGGATGTTTTCCTGGTCGATATACGTCTGATGCTGTTCCATCTGTGTTAAAACGCGCAAAACAACGACGAAAATGGCATACACCGTAATTATTGATTTTAAAGGCAAACGTTTGTCACGCGAGCAGTCTTCAATTAACAGCTCAAAAACAAATGTTCTAATATTCAGTCAAGGCGCATTCATAACCTACCGCAGATCACCAATATATTATTTTAAAAAGTTTCGAGAATTTCGCCGTACACGCTGTCAGTACCAAGACCACCAGATAATCAATGCCGGTTCCTGGTTCAAGCTCGATTATCATACATCGGAGTAACTCTCACACCCCAGCCCTCATTCAGCAGACACCTGGAAGAACACCTACAGAGCAAAGTCACAGCAGCCACTGTTTTGGCTTGAGACGTCACATACGTGGTGGCACCCAAAAGTACCCATGAACATTTTAGACTTAAAGTGGCGACCATTGTTTGACCACCGCGTTGTTATTGTCGCACTAAATGTTTGTTTGTCAAATCGTAAACAAGGTGGTAGAAAAAATCATGTTTTGTTTTTAACAAGTTCTAGGGTTTCCAGAAAACGCCTCGACAACACGATTAAACTTACTTGGGAACGAGCCCTAGACAAAGACTGTGCACTGGACTATTTCCCGTTTAACACAAGATTCACACAGCAGAGTGTGATATGAAGTTCGTATGGCGCAACTTGACAGACGGGCCCGCCGTCATATATATAGTTGATAGAAACGTGTGGGCGGCGCAAAAAACAGACAGATAGTATGCCGCGTAACTTGGCACGGGTATCACTACTCTATGTTAACGAAAGACGAGTGTCACGATGTTAGCAAATGTGTGAGCGTTCGTTGCGTTTGCAATTTTGCAAAAATCTGACGTGGGACGTTACTACATACGGGACGTGTTCAAAAGTATCGCGACGATCCAAAACACGTGCAAGCAAAGCAGCTGTCAACAATTAAGTGAACATTCAAAATGGCCGAGCTTGTCGGCATAAGTGAGAGACATGAGTACCAACATAACGTCACAAAAAATCGAAATTCGAATATACGTAACCCGTGAAAATTCAAAAGTCGCGATACTTTTTGAACACACCTCGTACTAGAGTGTAAAGAAATCGACAACGCCGCGTCACTACAACAAAGTTAAGATGATCCAACGTGAATCTATATCTTTGTGAGTTCGTACTACAGTTCATTGGTGAATAACTCTCAGATATATATATATATATATATATAGATATATTTATCTTTGTGAGTCGTAACTACCAGTTCACATGGTGAATAACTCTCAATATATATATAGTATATATCTATAATTATATTTATCTTTGTGAGTCGACTACCAGTTCATGGTGAAGAACTCTCAGATATATATATATATATATATAATATATATTTATCTTTGTGAGTCGTACTAAACCCATTCATTGGTGAATAACTCTCAGAAATATATATATCTTATATATAATCAAGTTGTTTACTTCTCCTTATAAATTATTAATTTAATTCTCCATTTAACTTATATAAAATTACCAATTCTCCAATATAATTATATTAAAAAAACACATATATATATATATATTATATAGATATATATAGTATATATATATATATATATATATATATCTATATATATATATATATAATTAGAAAACAAAAATTGATATACACAGGTGAATGAAAGATTCTATGTCAGCGGGCGTACGCTAGGTCGATATGTGATACCCAGTCCACCTATAGGCAAACAACGCCCCTTCCATATGCGAGAGAGAGAGAGAGAGCGGCAGAGAGAGAGAGAGAGAAGAGACAGAGAGAGCGGAGATAGCGTCTTGCGATCGTCTCTGCCCAGACAACGCAGCTCTTTGCCCCACGAACAGCGACTACGGCATCTGTTCAGCTGAGCACAAACTGCACGTAAAACATATCGAAATAGAGCACAAAGGGTAGTATCAAGAGAGTACAATAGACCCAGAAAGAGAAAGGGAAATAGAGAAAGCAATAAGAAAGGATGAGGAGGCAAAGCAGGAATCAAGAGAGAGGGAACATAAAGAGAGAGATCGAAAGACAGAGACGATTATAGAAACGGGGACCAGCGGCGCCTCGTACCAAATTGAATCTGACAGCGGGATCAATCGGCATCCATCGGTGCGTTCCGCGGCCTCGAAGGCGCGCTATGTGGACGAACGCTTCACGCGGACCCTCGAACAACTCGATTGTTATGTGTCTGCTTGTGTGTCGTCTATATGTGCACCCATCTACCTAACCGCCACTCATCCAGCCTGGGGTCTGCCCCATCAGGCCCAGGGGAAAGCAAAGCAAAAACAAAGAAGTTCCTTCCCCTCCCGCGTCCCTCGAAGCCCCCTTCACCCCGGGGGCTTCGAGAGACGCGGGACCCGGGGAGGGGGGGGGGAGGAGCTTTATGCCTCTGGCGAGCCGGGAGGTCTTTTGTCGACTCCTTGCACGATGTCGCCACTGATGTTGAACGTGGCGGCTACCGTGGTGGCGACCGAGGTGGGTTGGGCTAGATATCTATGTTATGTATATATATATATATATATATATATATATGTGAAGCCTGGGGAACGACGCCGGCCTGCTAACTGTGCAACGAGCTCGCTGGAGAACGACAATTACATTTCGGATAATAACCGAGGCGCAAAAGCGGAGCGTGTCGAACAATTAACGCATAATGCTTAGCCGACAGTAAATATTAGTAGATTAGATTGATTGTGATGTAACGGGTGAGTATATTTGCTTGTGATCTTGCTTGCGATCGGCACTCGGATACAACTTGTCTTGTGCTTGAAATCCTTGCACATGAAAATCTCCCTAAACTCTCAGTAATAATTATTTATTTTGAGCAAAAATGACTATGCCAACACAAAAATCCCATATAACTGCTCACTCAGAACTCACATACCTGTGGGACAGGTAAAAACTTTGAGATATTTTTAGCAAAGCCGGTGTCAGCTAACATAGACGCGCCTAGAAAAGAAAAATATTTTTACTGTTTATTATGCACACTAGCGGCGTTATCCGCCTAAGTGATCTTAGCTGCAGGAAAGTCTTCATGTTTTGTTGTGTTTTTTCAAAGTATGCTTTGTTGTTGTCGCTGTTCGGGATAAACGGCATCTGTACCGGCAGTCAGAACAACTGTAACAACCAACAACTGCATCTGCAACAAACAGGTCGTATGATGTTGGCAACATCCCATCAGAAGATGGCAGTCGCTAGAGAGAAAGCTGTACAAAACGGGATTATCCTTTGGGATGTCTGACTGTTTTTGGGCAGATTTGGAGGTCCATGCAACGCTAGCGGCCATCATGAAGATAACGACAACAACAGCAGCAGCAACGTCAACGACAATAAGAGCAGCAACAGCAAACAACGAAAATGCTATCGATCAAAGCCGTGATGGATTGCAGGCGAGACCTCCTGGAACTGGGCCATTGGCGTAATCCGGTCCGCGGCGAGGACCAATGACGACGAAGCAAATGCTAAATCATCATGGGGCTTGAGTCGCCAGCCACAGTCAGGCGCCTCCAGCAGAAGGCACATCGACAAAGATGAAGCACCCAAATAGATCATCTTGTTGTAGGACGCCATGTCATGTTCTTTTCGCTGTATCTCTCTCTCTCTCTCCTTTCTCTCATACACAAACGCAAGGACATACAAACAGACACACACGCACAAAAATATACATTCGATCTCGCAGTTAGCCACCTGCATTCGTCTCTAGTGCACTGCTGAGCACCTACATTATTTTCGTACAGGATGGAGGGGGGGAGGAGAGGCTGTCAATCTTGATCTCTCCCACTCTGCCACACGCAATCTCTTCTTCGTATTCTTCAGGGGGGCTCAAGGTTGGAAGGGGGGGGTTCTGTCAATGGAGTGGGGGGTGGGGGCTCTCTATCGACAATAGCCGTGTCGAGTCGTCTCTAAAGACCTCCTCAAACGCCATCATAGCTCCGCCGGTATCTGACAATGGGATTGGGCTGGTCGATAGACGCTGCTCTTATCCTAGCAGCATGACACAGCTTTTCAACACCATTTCGATTCCCTCTCACGTCCACCTGGTCACCTAGACACTAGAAAAGCCGCCTAGTAAGATGTTCGTTTACGTAACACTTGTTTATGTCCCTGTGGGGGCAGAGGCAGCGCTCTCACAGAGCGCTCCCTATGCGTAGTCTTAAAAATGTCTACACTTTGCTGGTCTGAATATCATTGGATCGTTTCGTCTGTGACGAGCCTTGTAGACGACGTTGTTGTGCAGGCTTTTGTTGAACGCGTGACGCCGTAACGGAACCGTCAACGATATTGTCGATTCAATATAGACAAAGTGGTCCAAATGTAGTTGCAGCGTCCTATCACTATGTGTCACTATTGGGGAAACTTTTGACAAGGGTACTGTTGCTTGTTACGTGTCCAATTGTGGGCAAAGTTCGAGGTTTGTAAAACAGGCGGACGGACGGGAATCCATTTACACGTCAAAAGCATGGCCAGGTGACTAAAGCTATGAGCCAACCTGCTAAATGCGCTTTAGAATGTTTGTGTCGCAAACGAGGCTTTACGCCTTTGCAAGGCCCTTGCTGCGGAGATTCCAAAAAGGGGCATATCGACCTCAGCTAGATGCTCAGTATCCCACCACTATTGAGCGTTCACCTAATACATCGATATTATTGACGTATTCCTAAATAAGGGAGGACAAAGTTTGGCCTCGCAAGCGTGTATATTCTTTCCCATGCGTGTCGTTAAAAGCCGAATGCTTTTCGTATATATATATATATATATATATACAACACGCCGCCTACTACCTAAATTAGCGCGTAATATATAGAGACAGGACAAGCAGACAGCAGAATGCAAAAGTCATGCTATCCAAGTATCCTCCAAAGGTCACGTCGCCAGAGGACCACTCGGCGGCAACATTCCTAGGATTGTCCTTCAGCAACTACTACAAGGTCATACTAGCCAACAGCCAACCAGAACCAGCTAGCGTGGTACAGGTCGAGGCTGTCGCCCTTAGCTACGGCACGTCAAGAGGCACGTCAGGACGCATTTCGTTCATTCGCAGCAAGGCGTACGAGAGCACCACGCGCCCCGAGAGAGCCGTTACACGTCTTTCTAGCCACTGCACTTGATCGGAAAGACTAACAACGCACGGCTTACAGCCGGAGTGGTGGCCGAAGTAACGACGGAGAGGACGCTTCTGGACATACAATGGACCGCCGCGTAAAATATTGAATTTGTTAGTTAGAAATTTGAGCCACGGCTTCATACAGAACGTAGACGGGCCTACAAGCAGCGGTGGATCAGTGCGTTATAATTAGCTTGGTAGTGTCGAAGCTAGTAAACGACAAGATATGATCGATGTTCAGGTGGAAACCTGAAAATAGTCGCAGGATATGTGTAGCCATCTCCCGAATAGAAGAGACAAGCACTACAGTGATTGATAAACTCGTTCAGTGATTTAGTTCATAGAAAATCGACGCAATTACGTGTGATTATTTGCAAATAGTTGATAATAATAATAAATGAACAAATTAGGTTAGTGTGGTTCAAGCAGTTATTAATGAGTTCAAAAAACACAAACAATAATAATAATAATAATAATAATAATAATAATGATGATCATGCTAATAATACTACTAATAATAATAATAATCATAATAATAATAATAATATAATAATAATAATAATAATAATAATAATAGTAATAATAATAATTATAATAATAATAATAATGCTTGACGACTTAGGCCCAATTTCAGTATTCAGCTTTATAGCAAATGTATTTAATACTTTTGTTACAAAATTTGTTGAGAAAAATCAAGTAATCAACGGTAAACAATACAAATTTGGACAGTGAAGGTGCACCGAAAAAGCTATGCTTAGAGCACATTTGGAATAACAAACTAAAAACAAAACATTATTCAGGTGTTGTATTTCTTGATTTAATGAAAACGCTGGATAGTGTAAAGCGACAAAGACTAGGGTCTAGGGTTTGGGGATAGAGTTTGTACTTTTTTAAATCCTACCTAACTAATATAGACCAAATTGTTGTGCAGAAAACTGTGCAGTGATAGTCATAATTAATTTAGGTTATCATTTTATCCATTAGCCTCGTCAGAAATCATTTGAATGGTATACTGCGTTGGGCATATGCATTTTACGACAAAAGCTAGACATATCGCTCTAACTAAGTTTCGTAAAATACGTTACAAAATGTTGTATTTACTCGTAAACGAGACATGGTGTGCTACTTATGAGGATGTTTTCTTAGTTAAGATACTTCATTGCCTTCGACTACAATTAAAAAATGTGTGTAAGAAACATTTCTGATTTGTGATAGACTACTTATACTAATACTTTACTGTTTCTGGGTTATACGACACCACGTACTACGTGTATGTATATTCATAAAATGTATGCCAAAACATGTCAATAATAAATTGACCGTTCCGCTCGGCCCTAAGAAGAGAAATTTTTCCTAAAATGTATCCGGCATCGGTGAATTAAAAATGGTGAACAATACGTGTGCGTGATATATATATATATATATATATATATATATATATATATATATATATATATATTTTTTTTTACAGTTACGTTTCTACTCTTAATGTCTAACACGTGTCCGAATGTCACTTTTTGTCACGAACTTTCTCGCAATCCAGATAATTCAAGACCCGACTGTATCGCAAGTGTGTGCGTTTCGTGGCTATCCAGGTGTGTTCTGTGTACACGAAAGTTAGGCAAAGCGGCTCATCGCAACGTAAGCCTACCGGGTGTCCGCCGGATCATGAGTGCAGCGCGCCAGCTCAGCTTCCGAGTGCGCATGGCTTGCATAATCCTCTCTGTCGTTGTCATCGTGGCTGGTGTCCACCGTAGTTTTACAAAACGTTACGAGTGTTACAAATGCGCCGACAACAAATGTCGCTCAAATGTAAACCTCTTCCACCATCTAGCTCTCCACGGCATAATAGACAGACAGGTAGGCAGACAGGCAGGTAAACCGGCAGTTACAGTGGATCTGTGTCAACTGTCAGAAGTTCTTGCCGCGTCTGGGTCGACTCTATGCCTAATCTTCAGCCGAGCAAGAGTGTGCTAGTTCAGAGGTGCAAGTGGAACAACAAGAACAACCATAGAACATTTGTGGACAGGAGCTACAACAAAAACAGCAACAACAATATTAATTTTTACAATGACTGCAGCAGCAACAACAATATTAATATTTGCAACGACTGCAGCAGCAGCAGCAACAACAACAACAATATTATTCATATTTGCAACGACTGCAGCAGCAACAACAACAACGACAACAACAAAAACAATACCAGCGGTACCAACAACAAACAATACCAGCAGTAATGTGTCAAATTCTAAATCAGCATTACAGTCTTACGAGAAGGAACATGAGGACGGCGATGACGACGACAACAACGCGCGAAAGCGGAAGGACGAAACGGAGAAATAGAACTCGATCGAGTGGATAATATAGAGTAGCCGCCGCCGCCACTGTCGTTGTCGTTGTCGTTATTCGTAGTAGAACTTGCAGAATTCGCAGTAGTAGTAGTAGTAGTGACGTAGTTTTAAAGTGGTAATCGTAGTCCCTCACACTAGTAGTAATAGTA